>JAVQKI010067680.1:0-15307 GCA_036025975.1 Nematalosa erebi
AAAGATAAAAAAAAAGACAAAAAAAAAAAAAAAGAAAGAAAGAAATGTTCATCAGGTATATCAAATGACATGTTCATTATCGGGTGTAGAATTCTTGTTGAAGGAGAAGAGAAAAGAAAAGAAGAATACAGAACACAACCAAATAAGATGAATGACTTACACTGACTTCTGTAGAAATCCCTCTATCTGTCTCCCTCAGTGAACTCCATGGGAACTGCCCAGTGACTTTATACGCATTGATGGAGACACTGAAACACAAACACTGTCAATGGAACACGCAAGCAGCAATAAATCAAGCAGCACAGTAACCCACAGACCCCTATTGGTTTATGAAATAAAAATGGCCAGACAACATCAGTTTAAAGTTTCTCTAAAAGCAAACAAAGTGACTCTACAACACAACCACATACTTGCGCTCAAAGTGTCCTGGCTGAGGCTTAAAGAACGACAGGCCATAAGATGTTTCTTTTGTGCCATAAGAAAACTGGAAGGTAAGTTTTTCTGCACGCCCCAAAAGATTTGGAAGTTTAAGACCAAGCACCTGAGATCAATGTAAAGAGGGGGGGAAAAAAATCATGATTTTATACACAAATATTTACACTAAGATATAACACCTATACTGGTGCACAGTAAAGTAATTATGGAAAAGTATGGGGTCCCTTACCATGCTTCCTTCATTGTTCCCAACCATGGTATTGTAGCTGCCAGTTAACCGCCTCAGTTCCTTTACTTCAAACGTCACGTCCAGCCCATTTGGTAGTGCATCAACACCTAGAGTTGACAATGCTTTTATAATATCAGACTTCCTTCACAGAGATATTTCTGTCTATCCTCACCCGATTCTTACCCTGAGCTGTGTCGATGACAACTTCAACTTTTCTGAATATTCCCAGCCGCAGGAGTTTCTGCCTGGCTTCATGGGACTTCTTCATGACCTGTTAGCATCATCATACTTAACAACACTTTAGAGGAGCATTGTCAAACTCGTAATGTTTAATTATGGAAGCTAAAATACTCACATCAATCAAATTTTTGGCCTTAAAGACATCTGCGATTTCATAAGTGAGAAGGTCGTCCTTAGTTCGACCAATGCCATCTACATGTACCCTTTGGACAATCACCTAAAACAAAGCCTTTATTATTTCATTTGTAGTTTCATGAATTTGACATGTTAAAACATAGAAATTCTTATAGATAATTAGCTTCAACGTGGAAAAAGAAGAGAGAAAACATACATCTTTGTTTTCGAGAACCTCTTGCTTGGCTTCATGCTCAGGCTCTGGAAAATCTATGTCATCTGCCTGGACACCGAGTTCAGGGCCTTGCATTGGCATAGGGTCCAGAGACTGAAGGCAGATTGATACAACAGCAGATGTGATAATATATCAGAACGTCTATTTTGGGGATAGTCTCTTTCTCAAGACTTCCTTAGAATCTTTAATAGAGACACAGGAGCTAACATACAGGCAAAGATCATTGAATACTGCTCCGCTTTTACCCTCTCTGATACAGGTGAGCAACCTTTTCCATATTAGAGTATCGTTGCAACGTAGCTTACAGAGCACAGCACTTCCAAAAACCTACCGTAAAATTTCACTGATCTTACAGATCCTGCGTGCTTACTAAATTTGGCATGGTGCACAGTAGTTTAAAATGGTTAAGGTAAAACTTTCATGGGCATCTTTACCATCATTCATTCATTCATTTTTCCTGAGGCTGAAAGCAACGTTTCGTTCGGCCTGCATTGCTACGTTAACTGAAAGCGGAGTGAGTAAACTCTGATAAGGCTAAGCTAGCGTTAGCTGCACATGGAGTAATCAGAGGTCATGTAGTGATCATTTCTTGCAGTTCTTTTGACAGTCTTACCCTTGCGTGAACAGTCCCCATTTCTTCAGTTTCAGCTGCAAACGTCCCTTTACAAAAATCAATTTCAAAGTTAAAGGCGTAGTTGACACGATGTGGAAAGTCAAGCCCCACTTACAAAGGCCGCCATGACAGTCGGCCGACACGCCCTTCCAACGCCTGATTGGTTATCTACGTTTCCAGACATTGCGAGCTGATTCACCACTGTGAGTACAGGATTCAGGCGTTGGCTGAACTCAGAACATAATGTAAACATTGATGACCTATTATAACAGCATGCATTTGGAAGGTGGCAAATTCATTTAGATTTTCTTATGTTAGGCTACTTTAATTTGATGTTTTTTCATGGCCTACTACGACTACAAGAAGAACAACAACAACTACTACTACTACTGACGATGCAAAACACACCAAGCAAATATTATACAATCTGTTTATTTATTAAGGCATTGTTACATACACAGTTTCAAAATTATACAAAACTACATCTCTTTAATCCCAAACTGTATCTAGCCAAAATCACAGACAGAGTCAGACTTTCTCAAATAGCACTGGTTAATTGACCTCATTGCAGGAAAGTGCTAAGGAATTCATTGTAAGATATCTTCCCAGACATGTCCTTGTCAAAGACTGACGCGACATGGAAAAACTCTTCCTCTGACAGGTTAACACTGTAATGTCGTAGAACCTGTAATAAGAGAATGGCCAAAAAAGAGACCAAAATGGCAAAAACAGACACTATGATACACTAAGCCAAAGGAAAATTAACAGAAATTACCTTTCTGAAGTCTTGGATAGATATCTTCTTACTACGGTCTTTGTCAAAGCACACAAAGGACTGCCTCATGGATCTCCAAAATTGTTGAACAGGACCATATATCCTAAGCATAGCTTCCACACACTGAGAGCTCAGCGGTCCAGTATTTAACTACAGGGAAAAAGAGCAAGAATATTATATCTATAGAAAAATAAATGTTTCACATGAAGGGCATTTATGAAATTGTCACTTCACCACAGTACTATAAAATACACATTTACAAACTAATTTCCCATCTTACTGGCATCTTTGAAGGATGGAGTTTATTCCTGTTTAGCAAACTGGTGACTGGGGGTCTGTGTGGGAGGACAAAGTGACGCAAGAAGTCTGAGTAACAGATGTGTCCATTACTCTTAACTTGATACTTTGCTGTCAGCTGCTCAAACTCCAGTGGTGTCATCTGGATTTGGAGGTCCTCCATAATGCCTTAGACAAAAATTAAACAGTGCTCACCAGCTTTTACAGCATCTCTATGTGTTTTTTGACAACTGAAAAAACAAAACATTCAGTCTTCATACTTATTCAGTCATCATGTATATATGCATTGAGTGTAATGTGCTCAACCCCACCTAAAAACGTTCCGACTTCAATCTCTCCAAGTCTATCTGGGTCAGCCTCCCGGCATCTTCTCTGAATGATTTTCCAGCAACTGTGGATTTGGCACCCAACCTTCCTGTTCGCAGCCTCCCCATTCAGTGAAGATACTGTCTTTGCCCCTGCTGAATATGGTCGCTTGGTCTGTTTAGGGACATCTGCCGTCTAGTGAGACAAGTGAAGAACTATGATATTCAGACATTGCAAAACATTCTTCATTCTCCTTACATTTCACCTTACCATATCTCGAACATCCTAAAAGAAGCAAGTATTCTTTGAGGTATTTTAAGGTTCTTTGTGAAGCATTACAGATATATTTACCTTGTTAGATCTAATGGAGCAGGAAGCAGTTTTAGGACGTTTGAGGATGCCTGTTTTTGATTCAGGTGATGTTGGTGCTGGAGATGTGGATCCTTGCCCCTCTTGAGGAACATAATCGTGAAGGTCTTTTACACCCCCACTGAACTTAGTCAGAAACTCATGGAAATCCAGGTTCCCATAAGCGTTGACTGGCAGAGTATTCCACAAATCGTCAAACTGAATGACAACATCAACATAACAGCAGTGAAACAGAAACTTTGGAGGTCATTACTGGTCTGAGTCACTTGTCTGGCAAGACTAAATAAAGGCATACCTGCTCACTGGTGAGCCTCATGAAATGTCGATCACAGATCTGTTTGAAGTCTTGTTTGGAGATCACTTTTATGTGGGCATAATCAAGGGACACCATCTCTTTTGTGATGACATAGAGACGAGTAGACACTACGTCTTTAATTCGTTCCAGGATCTCATTCATGGCTAGTGGACAGGCTTGACTGGGAAACTGGACCTTCTCTAGTTTTTCCAGCCATTCTTTTGCTGTCTTCTCAGTGAAAGGAGTTCACACACACACACACACACACACACACACACACACACACACACACACACACAAACAACAATAAAGATGTATGTCATAAATTAAACTGTATACAACATTATTCACTTCTAATTATGACTTTGATTTCTTCACCTCTTTCCAATTGAACTGAAAGGTCTCGAGGAATTGTCTCCAGTTGACCATGCCATTTCCCTCCTGTTTGACCTTCAGCTTCATTAGCAAGTGATTAAACTGCCGGTCAGACAGTCTAAAGCAGAAGTGGTCCAAGACTTGTCGAAACTCAAGTGATGAAACAAGTCCACCTCCTGTTTTATCAAATGCTGAAAAGGCCTGTGACACACTTATAGTATTATGTAAGGGTATTTGTGTAGATTATGTCATTTTTATGTAAATCCACATGTGTAGAGCAGTGTTCTCATTTGTGTGAAAGTCTTCATCATACCTTAAGAAGATGTTCAGAGGTGTCTGTGACCACCTCTCTTATTCTCTGCAAGGCTCTGTCTGGACTTAGTTCTTCAATGCCCTCGGGAGACTGACCTGTAGATCTGGTCGAGAGAGTAAGCCAAAACAGTTAAAGTCAAAACCTTTGACATGGTTCATGATTAAGGATGTCTTACTACTTTTGTTTTACTGATCTTAATTCAAAGGCCGTTCAGGGAAGATGCCCCTTTAGTTATAACCTAGTAGGACCTCACAGTAGGACCTTATGACAGTCTTTGATTGTATTATTGGCATCTAAATGCTTCAAAGTAAATATGCTAATTATTAAAATGTACACTGTGAATGCTATAGGCTATTCTATCTGGCATTGGCTGACCTAAGGTCCTGTGAGATCACATCACTGCAGAGTAAGGATGTCTTTTTGTCTATGTGCTGCTCCAGCTGAGCATCCTGCTCTCCTTCTGTATTAGGAGCTTCTAACAAATGGTGCTGTCCCTCAGGCACTATATGTAGTGCCTCAAAGAACTCTGACTGGGTCAGGCAGCCCTTCCCTCCTTTATCATATCTGTTCAAAAGGTTCAAAGAATGCAAAGGTTACCAACATATGCATTAACAATATACAATGATCTGACTTGAATCAGATTGTTTTTTTTATATGAAATTAATAATTGGATTATTCTGTATAATCAGTTAAGTATGATATCACCTCATCCACAATTTTTCAAAGTCTCTGGCTGTGATTGGTAAAGAGTACTTAAAGAGCAGATGCCTTAAATCTACTTTCTGTATAACGCTTTCACCATCTTCATTCAAGTGGCAGAGGTCCTAGAACACAAAGGTGGGACATGTCTAATTGTTCTGTATCTAGTCGTCTCAAGCAGTTTTGTGAATTCTTTAAATATTACTGGAAAATTCAGAGCAGAGGGCACAAACCTTCGAAATCTCAGACCAATGATGGCGTATTTCTGTTACCAGATGAGTATGAATTTGTTCACAAGCTAAATCAAGCCACTGGTCAGGTCTGGTGGGTTGTCCTACACTGTCACAAGGCTCTCCACTTCCAGATCTGGATGACCAAAAACATGTACACAAAAGCTATGCAAGAAAATGAAGCACATGTAGAAAGTGTAGAAATAATTTCCTAGTAAAATCTAGATAAAACTTCTCTAGACAATAACTGTGTACATACTTGTGACGTGAAATCTAGTTGTACATATAAAACTATTCTCTGTTGTACTCAACATAATATTCATTACATGCAGCAAAGCTCATGGCATAACTGTCCTACTGATGGTGTGTCTGGCTGTGGAATGCTCACTTTTTAACAGACAGAATAGCCGCTTCAGCCTGGCCACTGCGATAGACTAAGTCAAAAAACTCTGCATAATTTAGTGTTGCGCCATTTTGAAGACCCATGAGGTCTAGAAGCCGTTGGTACTCCTTCTCCTTGATGACAAACTGGAGGCTGTCAAACAGTACCCTGAAATCCCTCCAGTTGACCACACCATCATGGTTTTTATCCATCATGCGAAAAGCAGTGAAAGCATCCTGAGAGTAGAAACAGGGAACCTGAGTTTCACAACATGGGTATGCAAACATTTAGAGGCGCCACTAGAAATTAGCCCTGTGACAAAAAATAATTTTGGACCCCCCAAACATTGCTTTTTTTATTAGAATGTTCTCTGGGCCCCCTGTCAGTGCCAGCCCCTAAAATCGTCCTAACCACCCACATCACAATTAATCCAAAATCTACCCCATGGAATTCTCTGATTCTGTTCTTTAGCTGTTGCAGGCATTCCTCGGCTGTAATGAGGCTGGTGGGACTCCTTTTCAGACTTTCCTTTATTTCCTCTGGTTCATCATTTCTCTCCTTGGTTGTGCTTCCTGCAAAGAATGTACATTAGGTACAGTACATATATGGATACTGTTTGTACACCATCACATGGGCTACATCTGTTAGTCAGATGTAACACCAAGAGTAAGTATTCTATTAATTTACATGATTGGACTAATCGATTAAATTAACTTAATTTCAGTTGCAGGGAATGCATACAGTATGTTTTAAGTGAATGTAAATTTTCATTGTGAATATGGCTATTCTCCTGCTTAGATGTTATGGTACAAAGCACTGCAAAGCAGTCCAGAGTTGTACAGCTGTGCCATCCAGTGGTCAATGGTATGTATTGAAAATGTATCAATGAAAATCCCATGCATAGACTTACGCTGAAATTTAGAGACAAAGTCAAAATGTGATATTTGTCCTTGGCGAAACCCAAGAGCTTGAGTGAGGGTTTGAAGCTGTTGTTTGTCCAGCATAATCCTGCAGTCATCCAGAATCTATTAACATCATACAGATATACAAGGTAAGTCTCCACTGTCCACTGTCTGTTTTTTATTGTATTATGGAATTCTGTCTTTTTTGTACATGATGTGCTGTGGTATTGTCCTTGTTCATGTTATTGTTGTCTGAGAGTTGTACCAAGACAAATTCCTATCAACGTTGTTGGCATGGCAATACATCTATTGAATTGAAAAATAATCCAGTAATGTCTCACAATGAAGAAATTTGCATCCAAGAAAGAGACAGTATGGACAGACTTTAAAAGTAGGAGTATGCTCACCTTCGTAAAATCTGCAATAGTGAGAACTGCTTTTGGGCCTCCTCTTGACTTCTTGAGACAGTCATGCAGGCTTATTCCACGGTCATCCAGACCATCTCTGAGCTTCCTCAGCACAACATCTTGCAGTGCTTGTCTCTTGAGTTTCATGTAGTGAGCACGATAAGCACTTCCAGTCCTGCAAGATATTCGACCATGTATTTTTTCTTCTTTTCTATGTTCATTAGTCATCCATTTTAATTTGACAGACTTGACAGATTTATTCAGCAATTTCCAGTATCCCAGTGGCATTGACCCATCTAGTGCTTGTCATCTACCACAGCAGATACGAAAATCGACATTATTTTACCTCTGGAAAAGGCTAAGGGAGTCACATGTGGTGCTGTCCTTGTCACTGATGTTCTGAATGCCTAAGCCCTTGAGGAACTGCTTATAATTGATCCGTCCAGATTCACTCACGTCTGAACACAGCCTGAAGAGATTAGTATAGACAACGTCTATAGATACCAACAATAATAGCCATAGCACATGCATGTGGAAAAAGACAAAGTCTCACTTTTCAAAATGGCTGTCTGACACAGGCAATCCATATTGCTGAACAACCCTCTTGAGATCTACCAAACTGGCAGTTCCATTTCGGGTGTAGTCAAGCTGGTCGAGATGATTCAGGACTGCATCCAGCTGTTCAGACAGTCTGTCCCTTAAAATTGCCTCCACCTGTGTCAGTCAGCATAAATACACAGTAATGCCTTCAGAACACTCATTTAAAGAATTCAATTAGTTATTAAATATTCAACTGGTCATGCGTTTAGCTAGTTCTGCACTCCTCACTGCTTTCCATGTGTCAGCTGCAATGGAGGACATCTGGGCCTGGTCAGTTGGACTCCTCACTCTCAAACTACTCCTTTGCTTGTTTATTTCCCGCAGACCAGATACTGCTTGCCGCTGAGATGCTGGCTACATGAAAGCATAGTGGTGAACAAGTCGCTTTAAAGTGGAAAGTGAAATGATGCGATAATCTTGGTGTCACACTTTGTATGAAACAATTAAATGATTACCACTGGCCCTGATTTGGTATGATTTTGACAAAGCTCTATGAACTGGTTGTAATTGATAACTCCAGAGCATTCAGGATCTAGAAGATCAACAAAGCCTTTGAACTGCTCATCTGTCAAATGAAAGGTGAGGCCTTCAACCACTCTCCGCAGCTCTCCCCATGGAAGAACTCCTTTTTTGTCCTATGGAAAAGGTTAAATGTATGAATTAGTTAAAACATATAGGGGGGGTGCTGTGGATCAAGATGCCACAGTGCCCACACTATATTCGGGTCCAACAGCCCACAGAGACATGGGCCCAAAACCGACCCACAGTCATTTCTCTATCGAAACCTGTCTCTCTCTGTCTTGTATTTCTATAACTGTTCAATAACGTATTTGAACAAAGTCAAAAGCCAGAAATATGGCCTTAAAATCACGGATATACCTCATCAAAGATCTGAAAGGCCCGTCTGAGTAGAGTGCAAACCTCCCGAACATGCTGCTGGAGCTTAGGCAGGATATCCTCAACACTGGATTGTTCAGATGTTACTGTATCATTCCACTTCCTTAAAGAAACAGACATTTTAACTACTCATTAAGTTTATTAGGTCATTGGGTAAAGTCATTTTAATAGATCACTGCTCATATGAACTGATGAGGAGTGGATAGTGATCAGAGTCAACTTGTTGTTTCCTACCTTTCGGGCAAAGGCTGCACCCCATTTCGGAATAAAGTTAAAAACTGTTTCCAGGATACAGGCTCTGTAGCTTTTATTCCAAACCTAGTTCACACATGTGACATTTGAAGTTTAGTTGCAAACACACCTATCTGTAATCAGAGCAATACCCTTTCTTGTGTGTGTTTGTGTCATTGTACCTGTTGAAAAGTCCATGGAAAATTCGTTCATTCATGGGAAAAATGAAATTACTGAGAACTGACTTTAGATCTTCTGGAGAAATCAAACCACTATCAGTGATATCAAATGCATGAAGAGCCTTCTGAATGAGATTGCAGTTCATACTCATCTGTGCCCAGAACACAACAAAACAGATTGTTCAACACAACTCCATAACTCACAACATCAATATTTATAAAAGTATTAAACAGTATCCTACTTTTTTCAAAAACTTTGCATGGATTTCATCAAGGTTATCCCCATTCTGGTCTGTGACAGCCCAAGCTGTTTTTACACTTTGGCTTGTGCTTCTTACTCGATCACAAACATCCCAGTTCAAAGCTGCAAAACATACACTTTATCTTGAGTTACAGCAGACACTTTTAGGTCCACACTATGGACAAAACATTGACAGTGATTTACTAAAATCCCTATGTGCACAGGGGGAGTGTCAGGGTGGTCGACCGTTTCCAGCAATTAGCTTTACATTGGTAATGAATTGTAATGAGGCTATAGCTACGAGCTAACTATGAAATTAACCCTAAACTGGCGAGGAACATGGATTACTTAGGCTTACTTTGGATAGTAAACTACTATAACTTCACTATACAAGTAACACTTATCCCTAATATCAATCCAGCCTAACATACATGTACTTCACAAAAATAGACATTCACTGGAAAGGAGTAGCCATCCTGAAACAAACATCCCTCTGGGACAGAGCCCAGCATGGCTGACACAGGGCATCTTTATGTGACAGAGCAACAACATTTTACCTTGATGAATGCTGTCTGGTGTAATCTTATGATAATTTTCACAGTCAACACCAAGTCTCTCAAGAAATTCCTTGTAGAATACTGTCTCTGTATTGTTAGTGCTATAGTGAGACCAAAGCCTGGAAAAAGTTAAGAGGCATCACAAAAAAATCGGAATGTCTAAGATCTGAGTCAAGCCTTGCAATTCAAGCACAAGCACAAAATACACAAATGGATCATTTAAGAATTAACTGATGTCTACTTTTACAAGCACAAGTATCTTGTGTTCTTGGTAAACTATGAAATACAAAATACGCTTCATTATTGCAACCCCATTGTTTGTTTTACAGTAAACCTTGAGCAACATTGACAGTGTCCATAGTGAGGCCAATCACAAGGGCAAACACTGGCCTGTAAACAATAGCACACAACCACATATATGACCTCTGTCTAGGTGTCCATGGAGACAAATAATACCTTAGAATCAGTTTCAAACAATACTGACAAACAGAGTAAAACACATCTGAGGTTTTAAGTTCATTTTTAGGTTTTTCTGATTGCTTATCATTTGTTTTTCAGTATGTGTTACTGATTGCCAGATTGTCAGTTTGTCCACAGGCATGGTTACAGTATACAGTATATCTGGCTTACCTCTGAAAGTCATGGTCACTGAGAGAAAAGCAGTATGCCTCCAAAACTCTTCTGAACTCATGTTGCTGAATCTGTCCATCAAGGTTGAAGTCAAATAGCCGAAAAGCTCGTGTAACATTCTTCAAGTTGCATCCAATCTGTTAAAAATGTTGAAATTATGAGTGGAAAACCATACACCGTCTTATTTTGCATTGGTTGCAAATGCTGTTCTATGTTTGGGCTATTTCAAGGTACATACTAACCTTGTCTTTTAGGTTGCATTGCAGCTCCCCAAAGCTCTTCTTTTGTTGACTCTGACAAACATTGTGGATTCTGTAAGAATATGCAGAACACTGTACTGAGAGTGCTCTTATAACAAGAGAAGACATATTGATCAGGATTCTTAATCTGCAGTACCTTGGCTTAGCTGATGAAATCTTACAGTATTTCCTGAGAAATTCCATATACGCAACACTACCATTTGCTCTCTTTGGAACCTGGAAGTAATACAAGTCCTGAAATTACCAGTACATATACAATTTCAATAACATCTTTAGTTTAGGAAGAAATCATGCTTCAAACCTTGGTTAGCAACATTTCAAACTGGGCCCGGGTGAGGTTGATAAGAAAATGTTCAATGACACGTCTGAATTCCCCTTTAGTAACAGTGGAGTTACCCTCTAAATCAAAAGCTTGAAAGGCTGACTTTAAATCATCTTTCTTGTCATCAACCTTTTCAGCAAACATTCTTTCAATGTCCTCCAGTGTTAAGCTTTCATCTGCAACAGACTGAACTGACGTAGCTGGGGACAGAAATAAAAGTGCTTTCATTAGTTTATATAGTTTACAGGTGTGGACAGTGGATTTAGATTCACTGAAAACCTTGAATCTGGACCACTTATGCATGGGCCCTTGAATTTAGGATTCCGGCCAACATCGTGCTCTGATAACATGACTTGACTTGCAATTAAATTTGCAATGTACCTCAGATAAACCACTCAAATGAATTTGGATCCAGTTATTCTGCAGTTACTTATGTCTACGACTTACGTCTTTGAATAGTTATTTACCAGTTAAGGGTGAAATTCATAACAGCATGAATTCTCACCAGAGTCAGATCTGAGGTCACTGGCATTGGAATCTCTACTCTGGGACAGGCAGCGTTGGGAGCTCTTGATCCTGGGGACCATCAACAGTCCCCTCGAAATGGGCCTCAACTCGGTCAGGCCAACGTTCAGGGGCCCCACGGAATACATGATTATCGATTACCTTCATCTGCGCAAAAAGCAACCCATTAGTTTATGATTTATGAACTGAAGAAGCCTTTTGGATGAAAGGTGAAACGTCTTCAAACTCCAAAAAGAAGTCCAGTTGTCTGTAACTTAATACCCGAGACTGTCATCACTTGGACAATGAGAATCTTCAAAGGCATGATTTATGATTGCTGACGGCTATCTAACAGATCCAGCAGTCAATGTACATTGCAGTTAACGTTAAAATTTGCTGTAAAGAACGCGATAATATTAAAAAACTGATAGCAGCGTGACATTACTTAACATTAGCTGACCGAGTCAAACCAAACTTCTTTATCCAACCCCCTTACATCAGGTCATTCTAACCATGCGCTAGCTATAGATACGCTATCAAATCCATGCTGCCTTCTACTGATAGTTCATATTCAACAGATGATTACAGAATTATGACAAAATAAGCATTTGTAACCGCACTCACCTATTTGTATGCAAGAGATAGCAAACTGTCATCATTCACGCGAAGTGAATAGGTTTATGGTCTGTCCTCAGTAGCTTAACTTGAAAGTACGCTCAGTGGTTGCTATAGAGACAACCCAGCGATGAAGGTTCCGCCACTCTGGAATGCAACACTGTTGCATTTTGTGGTCTAGGAAGTCTGAAAGCAAAATGGTCTAGACCTATTTAGAACTACAGGGTGTTTTATTGCGCGACAACGAAGGAACAATTATGTGGAAAATTACACGACAACAATCAGCGACAACAGATATTTCTTTAGAGTTCTCCTGTCAATAGGTTGGTGATAGGATGCTAGTCAACCTGGAAAAGCAACTTGACACTTCCAGGTTAATCACCTAGGAGCAATCCATCATAAGGGCAGATTTCTTTAAAGTTCTCCTAGACCAACAAACTATCAAGAGGTTGGAAATAGGATGCCAGTCAACCTGGAAAAGCAACTTGATACTTCCAGGTTAATCACCAAGGAGCAATCCATCATAAGGGCAGCCACAAATGTTAGGTCTGAAAAGGATTCAATATTCGAATTAAGAATATTTCAGTGTAAGTCAGTAGGCCTATAAGCAATTCCATCGGCTCGTCGTCCCACTTTCATAGTTTCTCAAAATAGAGACAGCCATCAAACACAACGATCTCGAGCCTTTAAATAATGGTTGGACAACTTTACACCCATCATCCCATTTGCTCCTCTTGGTCAAATGTGAGGCGACATCATCATCCCTGTCCTCGTCAGGTAGGCTAAGGCTCAAAGTCTGCTCTGTCTTATCAGGTATAGGAATCGACTGGTGCTGTCACAGAAACATTTTCGCACTGAAAGTTTGTATTAATTTTTGTAGGTTGGAGTTATGATCGATACGAAAAACGAATGGAATATTTCAGTCGCTGGTTGTGCATTTATGGGAGTTTACTACGTCGGCGTGGGGAGCTGTTTACAGGAGAGAGCAAGTTACATACTTGACAGGGCTGCCAAAATCTGTGGAGCTTCGTCGGGTGCATTGTTTGGGGCGGTAATCGTATGTAAAATACCACTGAGTAAGTCTGAAGTAAGTCTATGATGTGAACAAAGTGTAGAGGTATTGCTTGTGAGTAGTCAACATGTCAGTCCTAAGAAAGAGCACTAGGCTAAATGACAGGCTATGTGGACAGTAACAGTGTTTCATGTGTGGTCACCAAAAAGGAACAGGGAGGGGAAAACAAAACTTATCATTGGTAAGTATTTAAACAAGATTGATTCCATTAGATTTGGACCCCTTCTAACAAGGTTAAAATTGCTCATGTAATGGCCAAAGTAGCCTACCCAGTTTTGTTTGCCAACTCTCAAAACTCCCAAATTCTGGTGTCTGCTTTGTGCATAGTGTGTGACAGTTCTCAATTTCAAACACCAAGTGTCCATATTGTTACACACACATACCTAGATAGTTTTATATGCCAAGGTCTGTATTTGAGCAATGCAGTACATTTTACAAGAGAAGTTGTACAATATGGTATTTCAGCAAGGGAAATGTCATGTACCCCAGAAGGCCATCTGAGCAGTTTGTGCTTAGACAAACACAGTAAATTTGGTCTGATGTGACCCGTCCTTTACCTTAAATACCAACTTTCATGCAAATGCTATAGAGTCCCTTACTGTAGGAACCTCTTCAGGAATTCATTTGTGTCAAACTCTTTGAAATGCCATCAAGACCACAGGGGTTGTGCAATACGGTGATTGTAGGGGTGTGTGTAGTTGTACATGTTCACATTACATTTTATAAAATACAGTATATGTTCATATAGACTACATATCTTGTCAGGCTATGATGCATAATGTGCCATATGCAGCTTGTGGCAATTTCACTTTGTTGTGCCTGTATGGGTACTGTGTTGTTATTTCTTCTCTATGTAACCATACAGCACTGCAGTCCAAGCCAAAGTATATCTTTAAGATGGAAGATTTCATATAAGATCAAATTCTGATCTTAATACTTCATAATACTTTCATATAGCCTAAGATCAAATTCTGATCTTATGTGCAATCTTCCATCTTAAAGGCAAAACTTGTGCCATTATGATGGAGATGGCCAAAGAGGCCCGCAAGCGAAGTGTCGGCACCTTGCACCCTTCGTTCAGCTTACTCAAGATTGTTCACAACTTCCTGGAGCGTGAGCTGCCAGAAGAGGCCCACTTGCTTGCCAGTGGTCGACTCTTTGTATCTTTGACTCGAGTGTCTGACGGAAAGAATCTGCTGGTGTCCCATTTTCACTCCAAAGAAGACCTCATTCAGGTAATGAAAAATTTGTCGATCAAATCCATGTCATCACTCAGTCATAAATGAACTTCCCATTATGTTCTCATGACTCATACTCCCTGTACTCCCTGTTTTGTTTGAGGAGATATATGCTGCCTGTGTAACTTAGTCTAGATACCATTTTATTTATGAATATTTTGACTATAATGTTATTTCATGAGGCTCCATTTCTGTTTGTAGGCTCTCATTTGTAGCAGTTTTTTCCCTCTGTTCTGTGGCTGGATCCCTCCCACCTTTCGTGGCATTGTAAGTATGATACCTTTAGGGATTTTATTGCTTGGCTGATAACTGACTGTGGAACATAACAACCTGTTACATAATAGCTTTACCTGTGATTGTGACACAACGCTGTTAATGTTTTTTCATCATCATTCATCATTAGGGCATGCCAATTTAGTCACATGAGAAACCCACACAACTGAATTTGCACATTTCCTGCATCTATATTAAGGGAGATTTACACTAAAAAGTTTAAATTAATTGGGTGGGGCAATATACTTTTGACTTCTTGTATCTCCTTTAATGTAAGTCACACAGAAACAGTTCTTATGTTCTTTGAAAGCTCTTTTCCGGCTCTATGATTTACATAAATAGCATACAATACCCACAATAAAAGGCTGTCGAGATATCAGATATCATAATATTAAAAATTCAATACCAAAAATTTGGTCTTTGGTTTTTGAGTCATGAGATATTGTGACCTATATGCTGGTATTGCATTTTA
>JAVQKI010067736.1:0-17828 GCA_036025975.1 Nematalosa erebi
AAAGTTATTAGAATACAAACACTTTCACATGAAAAAGTCCTAACTAAACTGCTATTCTGCAGCTATAAGGCTTTCTGTCCCGCTGCTTTGTTGTAACTATACTTCAGAAGCCCCAAATGTTTATGAATGTTAACACTCTGTTCTCTAAGCGCAAATAACCTTGTGCTACATATCCTCTGGATTTATGTTGCAAAAACACATTCCCTCGTCCTACACACATGCATTTGTGAAAGGTTCCCCTAATCTTCAGACAAAGGCCGAATGGGAACACAATCAATCATGACTATCTGTTGTGCTCTCTCTTTCTCTTTTCTCTCTCTGTGTGTGTGTGTGTGTGTGTGTGTGTGTGTGATATCTTGGGTAACACACCCAGTTGGTTAAAGGAAAGGGTGAGAAGAGCACTTGTGTGTTTAGGGCAGGAGTGTCGGAAGGGGAGAGGGAGCAGGTGGGTAGAACACGGCCTTGGGGCTGCCCCTGGTAGTATCATCATAACAGGGAGGGGGAACGGGGGGGAGACTTAGATTCCCACGACTCTCTCTCTCTTTCCATTATCAATAAGCATTGCTACATGGTCAAAACAAGTAAAACGCTGGAAACTCTTCTCCGTCATATTAATACCAGCGCCAGCTAAGGCTGATAAGGCATCACTATGGCAAAAACACAGGTTTCTATGCAAATGTCATTCTCTTTCACCCATTTCATTCACATGCACTGCTGACCAAGAATAATCTGACAGTATGCCTTCCCTGAACTCCACAGCTAGTTTGAGAAAGGTCAAGACGGAAATGGTTTATGACTTCATATATTCTGCTGTTGCATCTGCAATTCTAACCACAGCTACCTTGCAGAACAACAGTAAGTAATACTGCTTAAGTATTATCTGCATTGGGTATAAAACACAGGGCAGTATTTTATGGTAACCCATGTAACCTCACTTTATTAAACATTCCTTTATAATGAATCAGAAACCATTTGTGATGTAATTTTAAAAATGACGAAAAGAAACACATTTCCAAGAGTAGCCCAACCACATGCATTAATCTCACTGCTGAAGAATTCTTTACGCAAACAATTTAGAAATCTTGACTAATAGTTGAGCCATCAAAAGGTGGGTGATGACGGGGGAAAAAAGTGCAGAAGTCAGGCATGCTGTTTCTTTGCTGTCATCTGGTGCTGCTCTCGGATGTTTGCGAGGGCACCTAAGAGGCCCTTAGAGTCCCTAGGCTCTGTGTGTCAAGAACCCCAGAGGTCCTTTACAAATGGCTGACACACTCCAGCTGGTGTTGGCGTGGTGCATCCACCAAAGCCTCTTGCAATTTCACACACACACATACACATGCTGAAACAAACACACACACACCACACACACACACACATGCGCGCACACACACACACACACACACACACACACACATGCGCACACACACACAAAGCAAGACACAGCATGAAAAAAAGGATAGAAAGTCATTCCCCAAATGCCACATCCATTTACAATTTACAGTGCTCACACAATCTCACCCACAGGCATTCTGGGTGGATAGGTGAATGGGTGGGTGGGTGGGTGGGCGCTTACACATCCAGACAGCTTACTTGCATAAGAGGAATGATAAGACCTGAGAAAACAATCCACCAGCAAAATCTGAACCTACGGCAGGTCTGACTCACAAACTTCCAAAAGGTGACTGAGGCAAATACAGCCATTTACACAAAAAAGAGAAGCCTCAATGGGCAATTGGTAAGCATAGCATTATTGAAATATTCTATATATATATATATCTAACCTCTACAGCTGAATCCAGGAAATCCTTTACAATGGACAAGTGCAGATAACTAAACCAGTCCAAGAAAAACGCAGGATGCTGCTGTGCAATACTACACATTAATACTACCACAACCATATACCCTGAGACATAGAGATGTGTTGTTTTCCTTATTTTACCTTATAGATTCTACTTAAGTTTCTTCGTATTCGTAAGGCTCTGAAGAACTTGAGGTCTGTGGAGTGGCACACAGGCAGACCACAGCGGATGCTGAGCGAAACATTCCTCAGCCGAGACCACACAACGCTGCCGAGCGTGATTCAAACTCTAAACACCGCGGCAAGAGCAAGCGCTGGCTTCAGATTTGAACAGGAAACTCAGAGTGATTGTAAAACGAGAGAGAGAGAGAGAGAGAGAGAGAGTCGTCTCTCATGCGCTTATTCAGAGTGCCAATGAGACAGGCGTACGCACAGTCAGATTTTAAGAAGAGAGAGCTGCATAACTTACTCCAGATGAGTTCAGCATCAGAGTTGGCTCCATGCGTCGGCCCTGCTTTAGCGTGTCCGTGAGTGTGTGTGTGTGTGTCTGTGTATGTGTGCGTGTGTGAGTGTGTTCAGCCCTCCTTCGCACGCCGGTTGTAAACAAACAGGTCCATTTGGGTTGCCGCTAGCTTTGGAGAGTCGGCAGGAAAGAACAGCAGTAATGACTGGAGAGGAATCCTGCGTTCACTGCAGAGTTACCCTCTCACTTTCTCTCTCTACTACTCTCTCTCTCTCTCTCTCTCTCTCTCTCTCTGTCACTCTGTCAGCTTCAGCCCTCCTCTCCCTCACAGACTCTCTCCTGCTCCCTCCCTCTTTCCCTCCCAACATCCCTCCCTCTTTCTTTGAACTCTCTCTCTCTCTTTCTCTGTCTCCCCTCCCATCTTTCCTCGCGGTTCCTTATTTTGTCGTGTTTCCTCATTGCTGAAAGAAGACCTGGATGCCCTCGGCAACCAAAACACAAACAGTTCAGTGATGTCATGATGCCAGCTTCTGGGTCTGACCAAGAAATAGAACACACACACACACAAAAGATAAACAAACATCAGTCCCTAGAAATGCATGCAGACAATTAAGGAGGGAAGTCTAGACGTGTGTCTTTTTCCGTCATGTATGTTAGCGTGCACACACAAGCACACACGCGCAGACACACACACATGCACACACGCACACAAACACACACACACACACACACAGAGCTGCCTGGTGGCTTTAGGCAAGGCACGAAACTCACTTCTCCCGTTTTAGCATTCCAGAGACAAGGGGTCAAGTTTAAAATTGAGTGCTTGCGGCTTAAGGCTATGAAATGATGTAAACGAAATGTCAGAAGAGAAAGAGAGAGTGAACGCGTTTGCAGGGGATGGATTCTTGAGCGTGCCTTAACAGCTTGTGAACTTGATGACAAAAGTGTCACCACCTGTGTGAAGCCTATCAACTATTAAGGCTACTTCTGTGTGACAAACATGAAAAATATCTTTACAGCTCTCCAGTAAAAATGAAAAATTTCGATTTTATTTGACCATGTCAGATGGGCATGCCATCTTTGCAACTTCATTAAATTAATTTGTTGCAATATACAGTATATATGATGGGTATAATTATGAAATAAATATGAAAGAGCAAGTTTTATGACACAACATCCAAAATTTGGAAAATACCCCATTTAGCAAGCTAGCTAATTTCCCCAGCATCAGTCTCGCTATTTACATGGCATGTCTGTTGGACTTTAGCTTATTAGCATATGATGCATGCATATGATGCCTCACTGTTGCTTTCACAGCTGTAAGTTGTAATAAAAAAAGAAACGGAAAAGGAAAAAGAGACAAAACAAAAACAACACAAATGACAGCTAAGTCCAATCCGCAGAAATGACAGTAGACCGCTAACCGTTTGCCGTGCGCACGTAGCATTCCCAGAGGTGGATGGAAACATTTGGCATTCTGACCACGACTAGGCCGCAGTCTGACGCAAGTATCTGATAAAAAAACCAGCAACCTCATGATCCTGAAGGCTATAAAAGTTATAAAAGTCAACACAAAGACAACATCCTCTGTATTCAAGAAAAGGCCCCAAAATGGCACCCTTAGTAACTTTATCAATTTCTTGTAAAGGGATTTGGTATGAAAATTCTCAGTGTGCTGGTCCTCTGGTCACTTTAAAACAAACACACACACGCATACGTGCATTCACGCACACACACAGTAGTGTCCAGATGCGTGTGTTGTATTCCATTCAGTCTTAGTCCACCTTATCACCCCTCTAGAGCATGTGAAAGTTCTGGAGTCAAAATCCTCAACTTGCGCAGGAAGGACAACCATTGCAGTTTAGAGTCACAGCATAATCTGATGTGACACTAACATTAAACACAAGCAAGCACACACACACACACACACACACACACACACACACACACACACACAACCTCACAAAAAAAGCCACTCCTGCTCATATAGATAACACACAAAGGTGATCACACACACAAACTTACTAACACACACGCAATCATGCTCTGACACGATCAATTACACATGAACATCCAGAGATAAATAATAAAACATTGTAACAAAACACACATAAAAACAACTGTGTCAATGCACACACACACACACACACACACACACACACTCACACTTACATCAACAGCTGTTCCTTGAACACTGCTATTACAGCTTGGCCTTCGTCTACTCCAATCTGACCCTAAATCCAGCATCAAAGTCATGCCATCAGTCACAGTCCTGAGGAACAGGTCACCTGGAGTTCCCGTTCCCCCACCCCCAAACTAACCCCAGTACGTGATTGATCTGCTTCCTGCACCTGAATATCTTTCAATAATTCCACAGCTCAATACATTCACCAGCACAGCGTAAACAGGCATTAACCCTAACACAGGCCATGACTGTCAAGAGGCTGATCCTGAGACAAATTACACCAAGACAGGAAATCACATCACAGCTAGAGCAATAAAGATCGTCTGTATGTTTTTATGTGTGTTTGCACATGTGTGAATGTGTATAACCGGATAAGAGAGGCAATTTTGCTCTGTTACAGATGGGGTGGATTTGTGCGTGCGTATGTGTGTGTGTGTGTGCATGTGAATGTGTGTGTATGTATGTGTTGGAGGGGAGTTAGGCTTTGAGATGGCAAGGGAGAG
The DNA here is from genome assembly GCA_036025975.1 of Nematalosa erebi. Lineage (NCBI taxonomy): Eukaryota > Metazoa > Chordata > Actinopteri > Clupeiformes > Clupeidae > Nematalosa > Nematalosa erebi. The sequence continues at coordinate 4,950 of JAVQKI010067736.1, forward strand.
AAGACAAACAGTGCGGGGTGTCTGATGGTCAGTCGCTAGGTGTTTGAGATTAATGGCGAGCGCAATGCTTACACATGGGTGAGTCACTATCCGGTTATTATTCATCACTGTAGGCGCCTCTGGTTGAGCAGTAAGAGTGGGAACAGGTCTCACATCTATATGTGTGTCTCTCAGCAGCACCCTACTCTGTCCGGTTCATGCGTGTGAGTGTGTGTGTTGGTGTGTGTATCTGTGTGTGTGTGAGAGAGAGAGAGAGAGAAAGAGAGAGAAATTGAGTTTTTGCCTCATGAGGTGGTGGTTGTGTTTCTGTGCAGGGAGTTTTGTCATTGTGTGTATACATAGTTAGGAGTTTGTGTTGCCATGCTGGGGGTGGGGCACTTTTGAATTTGTGTATGTGTATGTCTGTGTGTGTGTGTGTGCGCGTGTGTACAGACAAGTTTAGGGGGTGGGGTGGCTTTGGGCTTGTGTGTGTGTGTGTGTGTGTGTGTGTGTGTGTGTGTGCGCAGACATGGTTAGGGGCTGGGGTGGTTTGAGGTTTGGCTGTGGGGTGCAAGGCAACAGTGAGTGGAGGTAGCTTGCCCTTGGCAGGGTTGTTATTTGAAATGGATACCCGCACGGTGAACCATGCAAGGGAGGGAATTACCATGCGAGAAAAAAAAAAAGAAAGAAAGAAAACACACCCTCGTTCCGCTGTGCCTGCCCAGAGTTGCAGTCTGGCGGTTCACAGTTCAGCGTGAATTAGTGCTGAGAATTAGGAGCGTTCAGCAAAGCGCTCAAAATAACGACCGACCACCTGGGTTTCTGATCTCTCTCCCTCCACACTTGCTCCTTTCTTTTTCATATTCCTTATCTCTATTTATTTTACTTTACTCTGTTCCCCCATGCCTCTTAAGAATGGCACTCTTTCATTCTTTTTTTGTCTCACACGTTCTTTGTTATAACCTATTTCAATCTGTCCCTCTCTCTCATCTTTCATTATGGTTGCTTTGCTTGTTCTTCTCTTTATTCTTCCTTTTTTCCATTCAGGTTTTGACTCTTTACCCCTATCTTTCCCTGACTCCCTCTCTCTATCTCTCACTCCTCTCATCCTTCACTAGTCTGTCTCTCCACCTTCCATTCTCCTTCTCTCCATCTTCCATGTCATATTTCAGTCTGATTGTTTAATGTTAGTCAGCTGCAGTACCAGTGTTGGGATAGAAAAGAGATAGAAAGACAGTGAGAGAGAGGAAGAAAGAGAGACAGAGAGAGAGAGAGGGAAAGCAAGAAATATCCCACAATGCCGTGCTGTCCAGCCGCCTGACCACGGAGAGATGGCAATAGGCCCACTGAGTCACTGGCTACTCTAGGCAGGAAAGAGAAAATGGTGTGAGAGCGAGGGAGGGAAAAAGGAGATGGGAAGGAGAGAAGGAAACCTCTCAGTCGTTTCTCTGCTTCCCTCCTAAAACCGTCCAGACTCACCAGCCTGGCCACTAAACTTTGGCCACATACAATCACTCACTGTGTGCGTGTGTGTGTTTGTGTGTGTCCGTCCGCATTCATGCACGCATGTGTATATGGGTGTTAGTGTATGCCGTGTGTGTGTGTGTGTCTGTGAGTGAGAGAGAGAGAGAGAGAAAGAAAGAGAGAGAGAGAGAGAGAGAGAGAGAATGTAGATGTGCATGCACTGACGTGTGTAAGTGCTATGCGAGTGTGTGCATGTGTGTATGTGCACACATGAGCATTTGTGTTTGTGTGGAGACAGCTAACATTGCCCTATCCCACTTTACATTCATTGGTATTGGAAACTTGCTCTCTGTCTAACATCCCACTTTAAGTACAGGAGTGTTTTTGGATTTCCCTTAGAAAATATTAATTTCTTGAACCATATGAGTAACATTTTACTGGCCTCAAAATATAGCCTGGAAAATGTTGTGTTACAGACTAGTTCTTCAGACATGCAGGGAGTCCCATGGTCATCTGCATGCTATTTTGAAAGGTGGAAACTCCTCGAAAGCGGCCATTAATCCGAGACTGGATTTAATCCCTGTCTGGGGAATCCGGACGCATTGCAGTGCTGGATTGTGTCCATTCTGTGCATGGACAGCTAAATGCACCACAAAAGGTTAGCAGAAGTTCTTCATTCCATGCTTCAGTGACCAGACTTGTTATAATGTGATAGTGACTGTATGTGTGTGTGTGTGTGTGTGTGCATGAGTGTGTGTACGTTTGCACGTGTGTGTGTGTGTGTGTGTGTGTGTGCGTGTGTATGCGCATATGTGAGTGTGTGTGATTCTCTGTGGATGCTTATGGCAGTGTGTCCCCCCAAAGTAAAGTGTGTGTGTGAAATGTGGCAGTTGGTGGCGAGGGGCGAGTGCGTGATACACACATTACATTCTTTTGCTCCAGTTATGACAGTGACCTTTGACCCTCGAAAAGAACTCAGTCATCAGCATAGTACAAGCGTGTTTGTGTACAAGCAGGGCAAATCACTTTGTTAATTTGTCTGTTAAAATACAGGCATACTGGCTTAATCTTACGTCAGTTTACAGTATATGGGTCATCCGAACATACCAGCATATACAATGTGTTGGTGTCTGAACTGTAATTCTTCCTCTCAATGCATGCTGTGTGTGTCTATATGTGTGTGTGTGTGTGTGTGTGTGTGTGTGTGTGTTTGTATGTTTGTGTGTATTGGTACAAGGTATGTTTGAGTAAGCAGTGTGTGTTGAATGTGAGCCAGCATACTCATTTCCAGCGGACTAGGCTCTAGCGCTCCCCTATATAAAAACACTGATTTAAGTTCTATAAAAGTCTTCCAAGAATATTACCACTGAGCTGTTTGAGTGTAATTAAAAAAAGCACAGACAGACAGGCATGTAGTTCAGATAAAAGAAGATCTGTAGATGAGGTTCACTAAGGGATATGGAGTCACTGGGTGCCATTTTAATCAGGAGGAAAATCCTATTAGTACTTAATCAAATAAGAGCTTTAATGCAGTTTGATCATGTCGTTTTATCACACAGACTGCCTGTGCTGAGAGGGGGACGATAAATTGGCTCGTCCTCAGAGGGTCAAGAACAGAGTGAGAAAGGGGACAAGAGGTGGACAAGAGGTGTTGTCTGTTACTCACTTTGTAGTGGTTTCGTCTGTGTTGAGTGCACAGACACTAGAGTGGAGGAGGATTGGATATTTTTACCAAGTAAAAATATTTGCTTATCTGATTCCCAAGTAGAAACACTGACCCCGATACAGTTTTAAAAATCATTTGTGGGTATGTTTGTGTGTGTGTATGTGTGGTGTACGTAAATGTGTTTTTTTTTTGTGTGTGTGTGTGTGTGTGTGTGAGAGGTATAGCTTATAGAGTCATGCTACTCATGTTTCACTACTGGTGTTCATTAGCAAAGAAAGAAACAAGCATGAAACTTCAGCCCACTGCCCAAGACAAAGGCTGCACTGTGAGACCCCCACCCCACCACTACACACACACACACACACCCAGCCACTACACACACACACATACACACAAACACATAAACTCATGCACATATGTACTGCAACACAACACACACACACACACACACACACACTCACATAGAGGCCACCCCACCACACACACACACACTTTTTCTCACTAAAATTAGGCGCTAGGCCCCTATACATCCAGAGCAAAGCAAAGAGAAAAAACAAAACCGACATCAAGTCTGAGAGAGAAACAGCAAGAGAATAATATCAGTAAAGAAAATTGGATATCTGGTAAGAAAGGTGAAGGGAGGGAGAAGATAGAAAGAAAGAGGGAGAGTGAGAACAAGAAAGTAAGAAAGAAAGATAGAAAGAAAGAAAAACAGAAAGAAGAATGATAAAGGGGAAAAGAAGAATGAAAAGGAAAACAGGTCTAAGGGGGGAGATACATTAACAGGTTACAGTTTCGCCAGCGAGACCCCAGGTGTGTTTAAGATCTGGAGATTTATAAATAACTCTTCTGGACAAGCTGACGTATTACACACACTTAAGGCTCTCCCGGAACGCCTGACGTACAACACCCCCCCCAAAAATAAGCCAAGTAACACACAGAGACACACTCTCTCTCACACACATAATGCTGCATGGGTTCCTGATAATTCAATCCGTGCCAGCAATATCACAGTTAAGGTAAGATGCCTCTTACCTCCAGGTCGTCTAGAGAGCGCGCCATACTCAGACGCTTGGCCTGCGTGGATGGGCGACGCATGGAAGAGCGCCCCCTACTGATCGCCCAGAACTTGGAGCCCTATGGGAAAATGAGCGAATGAATGAACAAATAAATACATACACGTTTCATTCAATAACATCTAAAGTCTTTAGCCCATATTTTGTTGTGTTTGCATCAAATACATTTTGTTTCCCCCTCCCTCTTTCCCCCAGTTACACCAGGGATGAAAATTAACTTGTTAAAATCAGCTACTGAAATGTTAAAATCAACCATTGAGAAATAAATACTCAAATTTACCAGTCACTGAATGATTAATCATTCATTCATGCGTAAAATCTACCAGCCACTTTCATATTTTACCAGCACTTGACTGGCGACGGGTGTTAAATTTGAGCTCTCAGTTGGACCCCTCTGTTTACATTCCAACCTTCTGCCACAAGGTTGCCCTAATTAGCCTCTTGGCTAATGATCACCCTAGCCGTACATTAAGAGACAAGTTGGAATGTCAACAATCAGGCTTGAGTGTGGATAGGTTTAAACAAGGTGCACAAAGAGTTAAATGCTTGACAATTGACAGTTGTGCATTAATAGCAGGTTGCTACTCTTGTACTTCAGATGCATACATTGTCTATTCATTGTTTTGCTTTCTAAACTTTTTAAATGTCATCTTAATGCTTGAGACGTCACATTGATGAAAGGGACACTGAAGCACATACTTGCTTGCTGTGTCACTGTTCATTCCTATTGGATACGAGTGTGCTTTCTAGGCTATTGGATTTGATGACAGAAGAAAGTAAATAAGAAAAGGAACATCTGTTTTTGAGGGTCAAAATGTCAAACTAAACTCCCTGCAGAGACCTTTAAGCCTGAAAAGAGCAAGAGAGAAAGAAGGTGAAGAAGGAAAGGAGAAAAAAAAGGAGAAACCAACTTAAGTAAACTTAAGCCACTTCTCAATCAGTCCACATAATTGTCCGATTGATGGTGAGTCATGTGAGAAAGAAACAACTAATTGCAGTGCATTTATGCAGTGATTTACTGCATACTTACGTGTGTGTGTGTGTCTGTGTGTGTGTGTGTGCGTGTGTGTCTGTTTACATGTTAGTTAAGATTTTGCATGTGTTAAAAGCAATCAGCCTGAAGTACATCTCTCTCTAGCTCTCTCCCTCTCTCTCTGTATTGCTCAAAATTCGTGTGGGTGAATGTCTTCTCTATGTGCTGTATGTGTACTGTGTCTCTCTCTAATGTGTGTGTGTGTGTGTGTCTTTGTGTGTGTGTGGTGATGAACATGCATCATCAGCGGGCGTCACTAAATGAATCAGCGTGAGCTAATCCGATCGGTGTCAGACAGGGGCAGCAGCGGACAGCGGCAGGGTTCAGTCACGCTCCATCTCCACCGAGACCCCAGCGGCCTGACCAAAAGAGCCACTCCGTGACCCTATCCATCTATCCATCCATCCCTCCTCTTTCTGTCCTTCTATGTCTATCTCTATTCATCTATCTATCCTCCACCCACGTCTCTCTGGGCCATTACCGCTCCATTCTATGGTTTAATTAACATATGCTGCCGAACATTCTGGGTTTTGATGTAAATGTTCTAAAGGGGGTTGTGCACACGGAATTAGGTTTAAAAATGTGTTTTTTTTAAAAAGGAGACAATCAAGAGATTTCACAATGAAATAATTTCTATGCAGCAAAGACACAAACTACCTTTTGTTCAATTAACTACTCCTTGTCCAAAGATTTTTTTTATTATTTTTTTTTTCCAAAGGAAAGAAAGAGACTACATGCTTAGTGTTGGAACGGGGATAAAAGCACTGCTTGTAATTATGACTGTATCACATAGGCACAACCCTGTCATTTTCATGGCTTCCTGTCTCAGAGTCTTGTCCTTTTCCACAAATGGATAGACCTTTTCCTGGCTCATGGCACAAGCTATAATCGCTTTTGTATTGAGATAAAATGCAAGGAGACACGTATAAAAGCCTGCTGTCCCCTACACTGCCTGCCTCCAAAACTGTATTACATGAGCGTGCCTACACCCACGGAGATCGTCATGAGGACCATTTTTCTCCTAATCTGGCTGGCATCAAACTACTTTACAATACAGGCTAGCTTACATACTGAGGCTGAGAAATAGCACCATGAGTGTGTGTGTGTGTGTGTGTGTGTGTGTGTTTGGGAGGGGGGTCGGGTAGTTTTTCCCCACTCAAGACGTAAGTGAAAACAACTTGAACCTTAACAGCGGGCTCACCAAGGATCACTAAGACAAAGCCACCATGAGACACGACACATTACCGAACCTTATCTGGCACAAAGAGGCAAGGCGATGACTATGCCTTCAGCAGTAGTCTACATTAAAAGCCTCTTTTGAAATCAAAGAGGAGTTAAAAAAAAAAAAAACTCCCTTAAAAGGGAAAAAGGCAGATCAATGTGTTTAGCTCAGTTTGCCGAGGCAGAATCTGCAGACTCCTCGTCTCTTTTCTCTCCCTTGTCGACTCCACCACCCCACAGCACAATAATTAGAAGCTTGTCTACAGGTTGCTAGGTTACGTAGCCCAGACCAAATAAAGCAAGACAGCCTGCAGTTGTCATGTTTCAGGAGCAGGGCAACTCCACCGTGCTTGAGCTCAGTGCTGCGTGCTCAAGCTAGGCAATGGCACCCTCTGCTGTGACTACAGGGGAACTGCACCAGATTTGCTGTGACTAGGGAGCAATGCTGAACCATCTGTTCAGCTGTTTCGTCTGGGGATAGAAGGTGTGAGACACGATACCAGACGATGAGCCCTAAATCTGTCAGCCTTAAGGACTGAAAACACTACATATGCCCGACAAAAACTCTTGAGGGAAAGAGGTTCTAGTCCAAGTCCAAAGCAATGTCATCTAAGATTCTCTTTCTAATATCTATCTATCTACCGTATCTATCTTTCAAATAATGCATAAAGCTTCTTTAACGTCTGTAAAAAATGACACCTGGTATTGCATAAATATGCTTCTGTCGAGAAAACATAAGAATATAAACAAAACCATGGTGGTACAACAAGGCCTGCCGAATAATTAACACACACCTCACAAAAGTAATCAAAGTGTCACCATGTTTAATGTACTGACCTTTTCTCTGTCATCTTTGTCCCTGTGCCCGTTGTGTTGGTTCCAGCCAAAGAGCTTCTTCACTGGCTCATTGTACAAGCTGACAGCACGAGGTGGAAGTCCATCTGGGTCGCTGAACCTGTTCACCGGGATCTGACTCACAGTTGGTGGCAGAGTCCTGCTTTTGGATGCAGGCGTCCGATTGGTGCCACTGGCGGCAGGCTCAGCTCCGTCACCAGGACGAGAGCGCTGCCAGCGTGCCCGGATCGACATACTGGGCCACCGTTGGCTGCCCCTTCGGTTGGGCATAGCTGGGGTGCTCACTCCAAAGCCAGAGTTGCAGGGTTTCGCTTTGTCCTGTGGGTACGGAGGAGGTGGGGGCCGGGGAGAGGTCTTGTCATGCCCAACAGGAGGCATTCTGACTGGGTCAGGGGAGGAGGTGGCAGGACCGGAGAGGGGGTCAGTGAGGAGGCACCGCCGGGCTTTACCTGGGAGAGCTTTCTGATGCCTGTTCTGGTTGAGTGTGTGTCTTGGGGTCAGGGGTCGCAGGTCACCCCAAATGTGTTCTGGAACGTGTTCCGGAATGTGGCCCATGGAACGGCTCCAGCGTTCCGACAGGAGGGCACTGTGCCCGTGGCTGCCTCTCGTCTCTTCCGGTGATGCGTTGCCTATCCCGCTGTCGCCGCTTCCGCTATGGCGAGTACTGAGCGGCTGGTCATCTTCGCTGTCCCGCTCGGCACGGGCTCGAAGGCGTTCAACAAAATCGCCCATGTCGCGGTAGAGCACTGACACAAACTGCAGGACCGCGGTTGGGCTCTGGGGGAACTCCAGGCAGCCTGATGCGTCTGAGTCAGGGTCGGCAGTGCACTGGAACCCAAAGTGGGCCCGGATGCTCTCGTGGGACTCGTGGCGGTACAGCTCTGGGTCGACAAAGAACACATGGCAGAGGGTCCGAGGTGGTCCAAGCCCATCGGCGCCATTATCGATGGTGACGAGCCCGAAGAATCGCGGGTCCTCTGGACATGCCGTACCGAGCACAAGCTTCTCGGCAGGGTAGGACACTAAGGCAGCGCCAGTATCATCACAAAGCTGCACGCCATCGCACAAGATGTGCATCATCACCACAGAATGCGTGGTCTGTTCGACGCTGACGCGCGTGACGCAACGGTGCACGCAAAGCAGTCGTTCCTCCTCCTCATCCAGGACCTCACCCCTTAACACGGACGAGGTGACCATGTCCAGCTGGGACGTGTTGATGTATCCGACCACCATCGCAACATTCAAGGTGTTGCTATCCAGCGAGAGCCTGTCCAAGCTCTGAATCGACTCTGCGAAGACGGAATCGCTGCTGGTGAGTTTAGCCGTCTCGTAATCGGAGAGCAAATCAGGGTTGCTTTTCACCAGCCCCCAGCGGGCAAAGTAAGACAGGTCGGGTTCTGACACAGGCCTCTCTTTGGAGAAGTTGTTGTTCTTTGGCGCTGCTGCGCCTGTGAAAGGACGCCAAGGCAGGTGACTGGGCACTTTGAAGATCTCACCGGTGTTGTTTGGCTTCAGCCATAATCCCCGCCGATCCGTGCTTTGGATGACCAGCTCCTCGTCACTGGAGCAGGAGTCTGCTAGTAAGGGAGCCGGGAGGGGCACTGTCATCCCTTCTTCCCAGCACCCATCTCTTACTTCTTCTGCGCCATCTACAACGAGTCTCAGGTTCCCAGTGGACGACCCGATCAGCTTCACAACAACCTCGTGCGCCGCCTCGGTGACGTCCGTTCCGTTGACGTTCAAGACCCGGTCGCCTGGACGCAGCCCGATCACCTCTGCAGGACTGCCCCGCACAATGCCGCTCAGCAGGCACGGACGTTGGCCCACCAGCGTGAAGCCATATCCGGCCCGGCCCCGGGCCATCTCGACTCGCTTCACCCCCATCTGCTCACTCAGGTCCATCCATCCACCACAGGTCATCCCGGCCTTGCCAGGGACCCTCATTTCTGTCTCTCTGAGGTCAGAGGGATGTCTGGGATTGGAGTGATCTGGTGAGATTGGGCGGAGGGTGGGTGTGTGCACGCGTGTGTGTGTGTGTGTGTGTGTGTGTATGCGTGCGTGTGGGTGTGTGGGTGTTGGATAAAATAGGACGAAGACAGTGGTGTGTGCGTGCGCTGTACTGCAGGGGCTTAGAAGGGATCAGCAGCAGTAAAGATGTTGGCCAGCCATGCTGCAGACACACAGACTGGACTTAAGTATATTTCTGTAAGGGTAAGAGCAAACATTTAATAAATAACACTCCTGAAAATACCGAGCAAAACTGATACAACTTAACACCGTTTTTTTTTCCACACATTTCATATTTTCGATTTGATAGTTAGGATAAGCCTAATGGCTTATTGATCACTCATAATGGGTAATGGTTCCTTTTTCAGTCTTACCAATATGGATAAGTAACATATTTAAATTACTTCAGAGGAGCAAATTCAGCAAAACAATTCTGTAAACTGCCCCTATAATGACCATCTAAAAAGAGAGCTAGACAACCTAAGCAATAGGCTAAAAAAAATGTATGTACAAAAACACTATTTAAAATATTACAATTCTTTGGCTACAGCAAGCAAATTACAAAAATTGCTTAGTTCATGAAGTAGCCTAAGTTGAAAGTGTGTAAATGCCCAACTCCCGATATGTTTTGGAAAGTAGACGCAGTGACGTGTGTTCAAAAAAAGGGTTTTCATGACGTCTGACAACCACAGGTCATTTCCAAAAGTTTAAATCTCGATTAAATTGGTTACCCACATTGGTACTAGCCTATGTATTCTTTAGTCAAACGCCTTCTGTCAAAAACAGATTTCTACAGTCCGACGGTAATTCAACACTATGATTTAGCTGTCAATGTGGCTTTTGGACTACTTTTTTCAGATAGATATTTCAAGTTAACTTAAATTCATAACAGTGGTAACATAAGTGTAAAATTTATTTCATCACACTCACTTTTTTCGAACTTTCTTCTAGTTGCAATAAATTCCTTATGCCGTTCGCTCCACCAGATTCATAAACTCAACCGCTTCCATTTACTATTGTTGGTGTAATACAAAAGCGTCTTTCTTAGTAACTATGGCACCCCAACGTTTGCAAACCGGGGGGGATTTTTCATTCGCTAGAACAACCATCCATCAACTCCGATATTCAAATGAATGCCACACTCCTATTGGTCACTACTGATGTCATGTGGCGTTGCGGGCATAGTGCAGCCACATGGAAATACTGATCGATTCCCATAACCTTGCTACAACTGTTGCATGGCGAGGAAACGGTGTTGTCAAACGCAGCTACAATGCGCTGCATTAATGTGCGTTTCTTGTGATAATAAATTAACCTTGTCTATGCACCATTCGAATGAAATGCCGCGCTAAAATATACTGGCCAGGTTAATCTGCCATCCGGAAGGAAAAAACACATAGTCTGGTCATAGTACAGTAACGCCTCAAATCTACCTTGATAAACAAGTTAGGTCAGTTAGTAAAGTAACAACAATAAAGTTGCTTTATTTGAAGCAGCCAATGAAAGTGACAGAGGCTGTTTTGCCAGTGTTGTGCCACCTGGCACCTTCCCACTACCAATAGTGCAAAAATGCGCGCCTGCGTCTTAATTTAGCCATTGCTGGTTACTGATGTTGACTGAAAAGTTGCTGTTATCTAGGCTGAAGTAGTATTGTGTAGTACATTGGCACGCTAGACAGAGCAATTAGTTGGGTGTTCTTTAAGATAGACATTATATTTTCTCTCACTTGTTGGCGTATAATCCTCTTCATGGACTCACCAACTGTTCTGAATAGGCTACAATTGGCCAGAAACGACTGTCATCTGCTTGTTTACAAAAAAAATCCCCTTCCTCTCCTATGGACTTACGGATTTACACTTTAAACCTCTCAAAAGATGTCAAAAAGGTCATCTGCGGTCTAAAGAAGCATGTTAAGTGTTAACTGGTCTTTAGCCATCCACATCAATCTTAACAAGGTAAAATGAATTATCACATGAGACAGGAGTTTCAGAAATAACTTTTTTTAGTCTGAACACAGATAATGAAAGATGCAAGCTGTATGAAACCAAAGCAATTTGTCCATGTGGCGCAGACTATATTGAAGGCGTCTCATGAAATGTGGATAGGATCGTTGACAATATGAAATTGTCAACAATGTCAGTTTAGCAGCATATTTATGTGCTTTATGCAGAAACATATGTTTGTGAACTTTAAACATTTATTAAACATGGACCTGTAATATGTAGTGTTCCTTGGTCCAGGCCTAACACTGACCAATCTTAACCTATGTTTGGGCTGAGTCAAGTAACAGAACAATAATTAGACAGATCAAACATCTGGAGTCTTGAGTACCCCCCACCCCCCTTTCTTTGGCTTGATTGTGAGAACTGAAAACAAATATGAGTATGACACTCTCCAGGTAATGTTTATGTGTACACAATGGAAGAGACCCCGCTAACCATGCCACAGTTTACATGTCCATCCTGGGCTTCCATGATTCCCAGCAGGACAGATCAGCTTTTTAGATGTGCTGCTGCTGCTGCTGGTGCTGGTGGTGTCTCCCTGGGCCACACCATCTTCTCCAGCAGGTTCATCATGCGCTCCTGCAGCTGCTGGCTCTGCACCTGGAGCAGGTTCTGCTGCTGCACAACGCGGCGCACCTCACGGCACGTCTCCTCCATCGCCCGCCGCATCTTCCGCTGCTCTTGCAACATGGCCTCCAGCACACGCACTTTCCTCTTCCGCAGGGAAGGTGAAGGAGAGGTCTGTGTCACGTGCCTCCGCTTAGCCAGGAACGAGTGGCTCCTGTTATAGGGGGGGGGGGGGTTAACCAAGGCAGAGAGTATGAGGTGAGTGTATGAATGAGATGATCACATTAGAGATATAGGAATGCACTGATCTGTTACTGATATAGGTGCTGGCCCAATACTAACTCAGCTGGATCTGGCATGATGGTGGCAGTGGGTCTTCACTAAACTAAACTGTGAATTGACACCACGCTTTGTTGATCCATGCCAGGTTGGGATGCGGCCAATGAAATGAATGTAATCAACCCAAAACTGTGTATACATTTGTTTGGATGCCCTCTTACCTGGAATCTGCTGAGTGTAAGCTAACAGAGCTATCAGACAGCTCCTCGTCGTCTCGGAGGTCCTTCTCTTCAGAGGAGCCTGTATACTCAGGGATAAAACCATGCACCGGTGAGGCTCCAGGCACAGCTACGGACACCTCTGTGTTCCCAGAGGAGGGTCCTGCCTGCTGGGGGTCTGATTGTTCCTCTTTCCCTCCACTGGTTCTTGACAGGATCCTGTCAATCATCTTGTAGTAGGGCCAGTCTGTGGAACCCACGCCATTGGTCGTATGCCTCAGTTTCCTAAACAGCAAGATGCAGTGAGTAATGATTTTGAAAAAGAAGAGAAAGCACTAAAAGGACAGAAAAGGATCAAAAATAAGAATGTTGCCAGCAGAACAACAACAACAACAACAACAACATGAAAAAAGATATATATACTGTATGTAGTGGAATCAAATTTGATTAATTGCATGAAAACATAATGTTTTTCACAAATGTCAGGCAAGGCTAATTTTATTTGTTTAGT
>JAVQKI010067832.1:0-15528 GCA_036025975.1 Nematalosa erebi
TTAAACTTCAACTTAAAATAAGAGTCAGTATTAAGTAGAACAGTGCAATTACATACAAGTACTTAAGGCACAGAAACATGGGGAAGGATAAGTATATTTGAGGCTAAATAGGATCAGAGGAAGCTCTCTGCTTGAAGGTCACCTGAAGGTCATGTTCTCATGATGCTTGAGGGAGTCTGGAGTTTCCTCAGAGACTAGTAGGAAGGAAGAACCCCCGAGTCTCACAGAGCTGGACTGTAGACCCTCCTGAGCACTTGTTCTGTTCTCATGCTCAGACGCGGCGGCCGGCCAAGCTCTCTAAACACCACAGACACCACAAACACCATCACCACAAACATCACAAATGCTCCAAACGCTCCTCCAAGGTCAAAGGTCACAGGCCTCCAGCTGTGAGTAACCACACAGAGCCAAGTCCGTCTTGGGCCTGTGTCCAGTAGTCACAGCCAACTCTCTGTAGACTCTCCAACTGGCGTGTCACCTCTAGGTTTCTGTAGTTTGACAGATACAGCATGTGAATGTGTTCGTGTGTGCATTTGTGGTATTTTAGTCTACAGCAGTGATGTATCTGACATTTTATTAGATAGGCTACCCCTTGAAGTTTGTTTCTCTGATCAGAAGTGTTTGCATGTTTGTGTGTGTATGTTTAGATATTTAAAAAAGTAATAGCACAATCATGCTAGCCTGACTCTGAGCTTCAATACTTTCTCTCACTGATATCTGTTACCAATATCTTTGCTATTGGAATCATCCGGTCATATTGTGCAAAATAATTTTGACAACACAAAAGGACAAATCAAAGAAAGAAAATGAAATCACTCAGCAATAAAAACTTTTAAATATAAAGATTAATACAGCTACATGTATCGAATTTAATCTAATAAAAATACATTGGATGAAAAGTAGCTAAGAAAATAAATAAAGCATAAAGCAAGTGATACAATAAAAGAGTGCATGTGCATATTATTTAAGCAAAGGGCTTGGTGGGGCTGCTAGGTAGGCAACTGGCAAGAGGTGTATAGAATGGCGCTGTCCATGGTGCTGAAGTTTCCTCCTGGCAACAGTTGGGCGGTAGTGAAGGTTCATCTTACTGGTTTGACTCATCCTCAGTTTTCACTGTCTGTTATTGTATGGACATGCACTTTAGAAACTGCATTAGCAGGCTGGGCCATGGGAAAGTCAAGTGCTTGCACTCTGTTAGTCCCCTGGCTCATTCTGTGGTGCTGCAGCACCGCAGAGAGTTCTTCATAAGCCTGCAGAAGAATCTTTCTAAGTATCAGAATTTTTATATAATATAGCGATTTTTATATTGTTAATATAACATTACACTACATTTATCAGTATGAGTAATGCTGTGTAGTTCATCTCCCTTGTTCAGCTTCGTTTCAGTGTTGGATGGAGTTTTTGTCTTTACTGTAAATTTTTGCATTTTGTACAAATCTATCCAGGCCCAAATCCCTCCCTGAACTACTTCCGCCATTTCTCATTCACAGCCTAGTACACCCTCAACCCAAGTGAAAATTTCTTTTTGGCCTAGTACACCCTCAACTAGTGAAAATCTTCCTTTGTCTGTTCATAAACTTCTTATTTTCTCTCCCTCCTTTTCAGGATGGATCTTCCCAACAGTGCTTGCAGCCCTCAAAGATCCATGTGCTCGTGTTGGTCCTTCATGGCGGGAACATCCTGGACACTGGGGCTGGTGACCAGACCAGCAAGCAGGGCGACTTGAACACGCTGAATACGGCGTTCGAGACGGTGACGCGGGTGCACTACCCTGCCGCGCTTGGCCGCATCGCCCTGCGTCTGGTCCCCTGTCCGCCCGTCTGCGCCGAGGCCTTTTCTCTCGTCTCCCAGTGAGTGTCTGAGTGTCCAGTTAAGGGGAAAGGGGGTTGAATCCCAACACTGTTTAGCAGTGAGGGCCTTTTTTCCTCCTATGTCCTTTATTCACCCATTACCAATCTCTCTCGCTGTCACATACAGACAAAGAGAGACAGACTGTTCTTTCTGTTGCTCTGTTTCTCTCTCTTTCAGTCTCTTTCTCTCTTCTCCATAATATCTAAATTAAGCAAGTAGCCACAGGGATGCAGAACAGGTGCTCAGCTGTTGCCGTTGTTTGTACCGTAAAACCCATATATCCCTGTCCTTTCCTTGCAGCCTGAGTCCATACAGTTATGATGAGAGCTGCCTGTCCAACAGCCAGGACCACATTCCCCTCGCCGCGCTGCCTCTGCTGGCTACCTCCGCACCTCAGTACCAGGAGGCGGTTGCCACGGTGATCACACGGGCCAACCAGGTGTACAGTGACTTCCTCAAGTCTGCTGAAGGAGCCTCCTTCTCTGGCCAGGTGAGTTCAGGTCCAAGTGCCAATCAGAGAGTAGTCCGGGACAGCGAACGATTTTGGTGCAAAGAGAAAAATTATATTCAAAAATGTTTAAAATTTCTCTTTTAAGGCTTCAGTTTGTTGCCATATGCACCTTACAGATAGCAAGATTGCTAAATTTACTGTTTCCATCATCTTTAGAAAGTAATTGAAAACCTGGCAGAATCCACACACTGGTATTACAAAGCATGCTGGACATACATAAACTCACATAAACATTCATACATAAGCTCCCATATGCACACATTGGTGCTTCTGCTTTGTGAGCTTTGAGATGTGTGCCTCTCTGTGCTGTAGGTGTGCCTAATTGGAGACTGTGTAGGAGGGATCCTAGCATTTGATGCTCTGTGTAGCAGCAACCTGAGTGTGTGTGAAAGCCAAAGCAGCAGCAGGAGAACCAGCATCGTCAGTGTGCAGGTGAGCACTTCAACACACATATACACATACCAACACACACACACACACACACACACACACACAAACGACCCTTGACTTTCTAAACATAGACCACCTTTAGTAGATAACAGTCTCGGATGGACATACTGTAAACATGGTTTTTAAATGTGCTATATAAATAAATGACTTGACTTAAACATATTTGAATAATACTGTACATATACATATATATTTGATTGTGTACATGAACTCTCACCAAACACACAAAATCTATAACGGGTAGGCTACCGCTTAAGAGTATGTCCATTTTTCTGTACGTTAGTAAGTTTGCCCATCTCATCTGCTGTTAAGGTAGCCTCCATAATAGGGTGTATAGGGTGCACTTCTGTAGTGTCACTGATGGCAATGCACCTTCTTGGCTTTAAACATTTTTCAACAAGATGAGTCCCAGTGCAGCAGTTGCGCCAAAGATCGTTCATCAGGTTGCGCAGCAGTTACCCCATCAGTTTGGACATTTGGGCATATCCCTCTTAGAAAAGCGATGTGTGCCTTTGTATTTTTTAAGTTTTGTCCAACCTCCGTTGTCCTTATTAGACAAAACACAAAATGACAAGTCAATCAATTGTAGGAGTGATCAGAATTTAAGGCTTCGAACCAAATGATTTACCATTTTGCTAGGAACTTTTTTTTTTTTTTTTTAATGTAGGCTACCTGAACAGCTGTTAAAAAAATATGTTTCCTTTCAGCAAGTTTTCTGCGTAAGATAATTTTAAAGAACAAAGAAAGGTCGGCCTACTAAAGGGCAGGGTATCCAATTCCTAACTGTAAGATGAGAGAAGCATGATTAAAGTGCAATGAGAATGTTGTTAGTTAGGCCTACATATATTTGTGCAAGCCCATAATGAGTGATTGCGCTTCTTATTATGCAAGTCAGCCTGTAGTGTGCATTTTAATGCATGAAATTTAGAATGATTAATTTGGATTAATTTACTTTTTCGGTTTTCTTTATTTTCATGTTGGAAATGCGGCCGCATCGTGTGTAGTTAAAATTAATTGATCTGTTGATCGACAGGACCATGACCTGCTGTCCCCGGCTCTCTTGGTGAATTCTGGAACGTTGGAGGGCAGTCGCCACCTGAGCCGCAGCAACATCGATATCCCACGCTGCAGCGGAGCTGAGGAGCCACGGAAACAGTTGCCACGGAAACGCAGCGACTCCTCAACCTATGAGCTGGACACCATCAAACAGCACCAGGCCTTCCTCTCTAGGTCAGCTGACCACATTTACCACATTTCCACATGCCCATGAACACACACCATATAAGGCATATACTGTACTTTACTCAGTCCACATTCCATTTCCAATGCCTCTGATGTAATGGTATGTTTCAGCTAATGTTTTATATTAAAATGCAAAAAATACTCTAGTTTCTTCACATCTTAAAGAACCTCTGTTTATGTTTTTGTGCGTGTGTGTGTGTGCGTGCGTGCGTGCGTGCTTGTATAGTCTTCACTCCAGCGTGCTGCGTAACGACCCAGGCTCCCGGCGCTCAAGCAGCAGCACCATGCTGGAGGGCGGGGCTCTTGGCAAGTTTGACTTTGAGGTGACTGACTTCTTCCTGTTTGGCTCTCCGCTGGGTCTGGTGCTGGCCCTCAGGAAGACGGTGGTCCCAACACTGGACGGTACGCAGCCAAGGACCACCACTGACCTAACACACAGGGTCAAGGTTTTCATTACATTAGTCTATATAGGAAATATTACAAATGAATATGGATTGATTTTATTGATATACTTTGCCTAAAGGTCTAACGACCGAAAGATTGCAGATATGAGTTAAAAAAGAAACATTTTCCATATACTTGAGTGTGCAGATTTTTCTTCCTTTTTCGTAAATTACCAACTAATCCTGCACCTTGGCACAGATTAGCTGTGAGTTTTTACTTTTGATAGCAAACACTGACTTTTGTAAAAAGTGCAGATCAAATACAATTTTACAACATCCACACAATATGCAAACAGCATGATGATGAAGTACAAAAACTGATTGCATATTATACCAAACACCAGTTCTTATTGGAGGCGCTGAGATTCCAAAATAGAGCCTCTGTCTGCTGTCAGTTGAGCTGTAATTAAGTCTTCCCAGATAATGGTGGTTGTTGTCTAACTTTAGTCCACCTCTGAGGGAGACTGTCTAATTATATTCATTAAAGCCTGTCTCAGTGGTTTAACGCTTTTCTGACCTCTCCACACATCCGTGTGCTCTGTGCTGCAGTGGGCCATCTGCGGCCGGCCTGCCAGCAGGTGTACAACCTCTTCCACCCGGCCGACCCATCAGCCTCGCGCCTGGAGCCCCTGCTGGAGAAGCGCTTCCACGTGCTGCCGCCTTTCAGCGTGCCCCGCTACCAGCGCTTTCCCCTGGGGGACGGGCACTCGGCCCTGCTGGGTGAGTCTCACCTCCAGTCTCATGCCCGTCATGAGGGACCCACACACAGCACCATGCCATTCTCCTCTATGAATTACGAGATGCACTAACCACTTTTTAACTTCCATTTTACATTTTAAATGTGTAGTCTTATTACTTACTTTACTATCACTTTTCTTACTTTGATTTGCTTGCTTCTTTTTAGTTGATTAATGTAAAAATAGGTTTTTGTTTTATTTTTGTTTTTGTTTTTTTCCATTTATTTTACAAAACTCATCTGATCGTAGAACATACGTGTACAGTGCTATATCGTCATCTCAATTGTAAACACATACAACAGAGAGTGGGGGAAAGATAGTGGTAGTATTTATAGCTATTGTTATTCTGAAGCCAAATGAGGTGTCTATTATTAACATAGCTAAGTGTGGAACTGGGTGAAATCTGCAGGTTTTATGTGAACCACTAGTACCCCCTTTTGTTTGTCTGGTTTTGCTTGTCATTGCGGACTGAACCTGTTCCCTTCTTTAGCCGTTAGTATGTGTGTCAGTCGATGCATGTTTTGTTTTTCTCTGTTCGTTACTTGTCTTTTGTTTTTTCTTTCTGTGTCCTCCACCCCTCCACCCCCTCCCCTCTGTGACACCACCCCCCACCCCTTAATCCCTTCCCGGTTGCCAGTGGAGACGATCCAGAGCAGCCCGCAGTTGTTTTTGGACGGGGTGTGTGGCCCACCCCCACGCTGCTCCGATGCGGTCAGCGAGACCTCCATCCCTGTGCCCGTGCTCAACTGGCATGCCCCGCCTGGCCCTGCCGAGTGTGTGTAGCCTCTTCTGGTTCAGTCTCTTGGTTTAGACCTCACAAGTCCTGTGTGTGTGTGTGTGTGTGTGTGTGTGTGTGTGTGTGTGTGGACGTTGGATGGGTGAGCAGATGTGTGTGTGCATGCTAGAAAAAGATAAATTCTTTCAGTCTGATTTCTGCTGAAGTGCCTGTATGTGGGTGGATGGGCCTATTCAGTTACAGTATGTGTCTGTCACAATATACTGTAATATGATTTATCAGCTGTTGTATTGCCTGCTTTTAGCTGTCCTGTATGTCTGTAGTGTCCTTTTGCTTGTGTGTGTGCTTCTCTCCTGGGTTTGTATCCTTCTCCTAACACCCCTTGTTTTTAGGGTCACTCGTTTGACAACCCCAGACTTTCCGACTTTAGTGGTGGTTATAGCAGAAATGACACTTTAGGTGAAAGTCACAGCCAAGGTTCTTCCTCTGAGGTGCTTTTTGTTTAGCTTGACAAGCAAGACTATAACATCAAAATGCATTGCAGCTTTACCAGTGTCAAGGTCTTGCCACAGGAGATTGGCTGTATACTGATGTTAGGATGAAATAATTGCCTCAGTGACATCCTAGTATGCCCTCAAATCTGTTACGGTCAGCAGACATCATTTGCTTCACTGAAAAAAATAAGACAACACACAAGCACACACACACACACACACACACACACACACACACACACACACATACACACACATACACAGCTTCCATACTGGAAGTTTTATATGGTTTTGATCAGGCCTGGACGGTCGTATAACTGGCAAGAGTTGGTGTGTCTTTTTCAGTGACTTTACTTAATACAGTGTCTAGTATACCTTAATTGTCAGGATCGCTATCCTGAAGTTATAAGGTTTCATAATTTGCCTGAAAGAATTGGTATACCCAGACAGACACCCCAGTGACATACCCATCATGACACTCCTTTTTATTGTTTTTGCCCAATTTTCTGCCCCATTTAATTCTGTTAATGAATGCCTTAGACAATTATATAAAAATGTAGATGTATAGATACAAATTTTAAAGTATATGTATATTCATTTCTCAGTGGGTCTACGTTTCATGGATCGCACAAGGAGGAAGGGGATGAACCCCTTAAAAGTGTGAACTCGTAATTAGGCCCCCACCACCATCAAAGAATAATGAATTGGCCCAATCTACCATCAAAGTTATTGAGAGCACAGAGGCAGTGCTGTTACCTCTGGTCAGGTCTGTCCTCCATTTTGCTTGAGCTGATGCTGTTGCAGTCCTAACATGTGAGTGTGTGTGTGTGTGTGTGTGTGTGTGTGTGTGTGTGTGTGTGTGTGTGTGTGTGTGTGTGTGGTTTTACAGCGGATATTGTGCACACTCACGGCGGGATGTTCCTGGAGAGCTCACACCCCCCTTCCCCTGTGGTGCTCAGCGCCGTTCACCCCCTGCGCCGGCCGAGCGAAGTCAGCATCTGCAGTGAGGCGTCGGGGCACGCCGACAACTACAGTGCGACCAACATGGCCAACAGTGAGTTGCAATCAACTTACTCTACCCTGACATAAACATATTATGGTGCCAACAACGTTTGCAAAGAAATGAAATCTGGCTGTAATTTCAATTTATATTAATAAGAAACTACCAGTATCTTATGCATTCCAGTAGCAAGTCAATGTGAATGCACATAACAATGTAGCTCTATTTGCTTTGTTATGTAATAGCTAATAGTAGTAGATAATGGGTCAAACATTTTCATTTTTAACTGTATTGTTAAGATTGTGGTCAGGACTAAGTAAGATGCTGGACCAGACCAAGTTACAGTTGATTTAAATGATTTTCTTGGTTTCTAATTGGTCATTGTTCTGTCTGTAATATTAATACTGCTGATTATTAAACTCTCAAATAAATCATAAAATTATCATCTTAAAATGCCAGGTCATGTTAAAATGCTGACTGAACTCATAATCCACTCGTTTGCCATTTATTTGCCCTTTAATGCTCTTCTTCTATCCTCTATTCATCTCATAGCTCATTCATGTCACCAACACAGTCATTCCAAAAAGCTTAGCCTCTTGACCCAGCTGGCCCTCCCGTACACTAGGCTCGCCTCACGGAGCCCCTCCCCTAAGCTCCGACTCAAACTGCGGCCCTCTAAGGCCACAGAGGCGGACAGGGAGTCTGCCCACTCGGCCCCCTCAGAGAGGAGCAGCCCCGTGGGCTCGCAAAGCACCCTGCTGGGCTCCTGTCCCACGCTGCTGGGGTCCTCCTGTCCCACCCCTCCAGCCAGTCAGCTGGACGTCGAACAAGGTACTCCCCTCCCCACCCCCCACCCCCAGCAGCAGAAGAGGAACACAGGAATGTAAAACGCAGCCCAGAACAGCCAGCCTCCTTGCACCAGTTTGTTTCTTTTCCCCCCACACGTTCCACTGCACAGGATGTGCACAGTCAACAGAGTGTGCATGTTACAGGCTTACAGGTTACAACATTACTTTTTGTGTTAGCCTAACATGTTCATTTCATTTATACATTCAAATTCAACATTAACAATTCCTACCGCGGATTAATTCCCACAGCTCAACTGAATGCAATAACCTGAACATATGATTGATCCATTGCCACACATTATTAATTAATAGGTTGACATGTATATGAATATTGTACAGTATCTACTGTAGCTAGTATTTTAGCTGAACCAAATGCAGAATCATATATGAGGCCTGTTAACTGTGTAATGTGGACGTGTGACTTTGTGAGGAGGAGCTGTGTAGCCTGCGTATGCCAGTGCTCCATTGCTGCACTGCATGCCAGAGCCCACTGCGCCTGTGCCCAGCCTGTCCAGGCACAGCTAGCCGTTAGCCCTAGCTGTGATGTTTGGCCTGTTTGCCCATGAATGCATTCTTCTCAGCCCCTGGCTGTGTCACTCCTTGGCTGTCATTCCCTTTCCCGACTCCTTGTGTCCCTTTTACCGCTGTGTTTTATACCGGATCTACAGAGTGTCGGCTTCCCCTTGTCCCCTAAAGCTGGATCTCAGGCCTTCTCAGTCTTCAGAGCCTGGAGCTCCTGTTAGGGTACCCTGATGATGTCTCAAAAGTATTCCCTGGCTTAGGGAGAATTCCATTTTTTTCTATTCCCGTTCTGTTTCAGCTTCCACCCAGTTGCATTCCAGGTCCATTCGAGTTCCATTTTGAGAAATCATCATCAGTATCTTTCATTTCCATGGCCCTTTGCTTATAGCACATGGTGCCTTCTTGCATACTCTACTCAATGACTAATGCTCAGTCCTTCCTTCGATGCTCTTCTTGTGGCCAAAGCAACGTTTTTCCCTCACTAACAGGAAATGTGTTCTGCCTTGAGAGACGTTGTCTGTGTGTGTCTATGGAATCCGTCTGCTCAATATCAGAACTACATCTCCCAACTTCCCTTCTCTTTTAGGCCCTTGGTTGCTCCTGTTTTGCATGAAACCTTTTATGGAATAAAACAAACCGTCAAATTCAAATGTGACTCCCCCAGTCAGCTCCTGAAGACTGGATCTTGTTTAGGTTTAGACCTCACGAGTCCTGTGTTTGTGTGTCTGTGTCTTTGTTTGTCTGTGTATGTCTGTGGTCCTGGTTCAGTTGCAGGCCGGTGGTGGGGCACCAAGCGGATAGATTTTGCCCTCTACTGCCCAGACGCGCTGACAGCCTTTCCCACGGTAGCCCTGCCACACCTCTTTCACGCCTCCTATTGGGAGTCCACAGATGTGGTATCTTTTCTACTCAGACAGGTGATTGTCCCCAGAAAAGCACAGTGTACTGTGTGACTTGCATTGTGAAATTACGATATCATCTTCTAGTTTTTTGTTTATGCCCTTTTAATCTGTTACACAACACACATATTTCATAACACATCAGTTTCTAAAACCATATTCTCACTAAAGAGAAGATACTGTATGTTGCTGTACACAGACTCATGCACTGTAACAGTTAAGTGCCACAGGCACCAAAACATTTAATTTCATCGCTCAAATGTCCATGTGACCTAACACCTGTGTAATTTAGGCCTTTCTGTTGTTCCGTAATTCAGGCCTTTCTTGTTGTTGCTCCATATGCAGGTGATGCGGCACGAGAGCTCCAGCATTCTGGAGCTAGATGGAAAAGAGGTGACTGAGTTCACCCCCTCCAAACCGCGTGAAAAGTGGCTGAGGAAGAGGACTCACGTCAAAATCAGAGTCAGTTGTCAGTCTACCATAATATACATGCACACACTTACTGTATACACACACAGGAGCACACATAAACAAGAACAGAAATACACACAACCCTAATTTCTTCTCATGTTACTCATGCTTATTCATACCGCCATGCTCACCATGCTAAAGGCACGACCTACAGTAGAGGCATCAGTTCTCACAATTCTTGGCTAACTTTTTTTGTATCGTGTTTGTTCACATTGTAGAATGTGACAGCCAATCATCGCGTGAACGATGCTGTATTCACGGAAGATGGGCCTCAGGTGGTAATGGGACGCTTTGTGTACGGTCCACTCGACATGGTCACTCTCACTGGAGAGAAGGTAAGTTAGATGAACACACATGCATATACACTTTGGGACATTCTAATTACAGGTACTCTTGCCTTATGTAACAGACTACAGTAAGTTCTCAGATCAAAGGATATCTGACCATAGTGAAGAAAATCCTTTTCGTTAGTGTGTTAAACCTAAAGCTTTTTCACTACCGCTTTTTGCTGACCTGTGTGTCCATGTGTGTGTGTGTGGGTGTGCGTGTGCGTGTGCGTGTATGGTTGCGTGTGTACTATACTCTGTTCATAGGTGGACATCCATATCATGATGCAGCCTCCATCAGGAGATTGGGTGTATTTTGATACAGAACTGACCAATAGTAGCGGCCGAGTCTCTTACATCATCCCTGAGAGCAAGCGCCTGGGCATTGGGGTTTACCCCGTCAAGATGGTGGTCAGGTGGGCGTGAGATTGACATTAAATAGAGTGCTTGGATTTTTACTCTAAATGAAGCAGACCGTCTTTCAGAATATGCTGGCAAGAAGGATATGTGTTGATAAGACCAAAAACATTATTCGGCTAGTTCAGAAAACAGTTACTGAATGTGGATTCCTGCTGTGTTTTTCCTTAGAGGAGACCACACATCTGCAGACAGCTACCTGACTGTGCTGCCCCGAGGCACGGAGTTTGTGGTGTTCAGTATCGATGGCTCCTTCGCTGCCAGCGTCTCCATCATGGGGAGTGACCCCAAGGTCCGGGCCGGGGCTGTGGATGTGGTCAGGTACGACTGGAGCTGGCAGTAGTGCTGATGCATCTTTGAATGATGATCGCTCAACTATGAGACCTACCTCCTCAAAGTAGTCACTGGAAATGTTTGTAAACATTCACAAAATATCTTGTAAACATCTTGGAAACATTTTCTGTCTGCCACAAGATATTTTGTGAATGCCCGCCGCTTGGATTGAACCCGGTCTATCGGTCATGCCCAGACAACACATTTACGTTACAGGATGGCTTGCCAGGCTACAAGATAAGTGAATGTTTGGAAACATTTTCTGACTGCCACAAGATATTTTGTGAGACAGAAAATGTTTCCAAACATTCCAATAGACCGGGTTCAATTCAAGGGGCGGAATCAGGGGTTTTCTTTCAAACTGGGTAGCGCTAAGACCAATCAGAGCTACAGCGGCACAACAACAAAAAGCCTACCTCCTTCTCTGAAATGCTAGCCTGGCCTTGCCTTCCACTTGTACTCCACTTCATTCATACAGAGGGTCTGAAACTTCAGTTATTGATAAACGATTTCTTACTGGAGGCTCAGATTCTGTTGAAATTTGAAACTATTGGATCTGACTTTACCCAATCAGCTACGTTTGGTCGTGATGTAGCCTATGTAATGCGCTATAATAATCGAGCTTACGGAAAATTGTGTGCACTCTAAACATCGACAGTAAAGGCTCTAAACTACAACCATTTCCCTACGTGAGATGTGCCTGAGTGGCCGGGATAAGATGCCTTCTGAGAAATCCAGCCCAATGGGATCAAACCCAGACGTAGCACTGAAGGGAAATGATAATCGAGTGGAAGTGCTAGGAGGGCAAGGCCAGGCTACTGAAATGCCTTTTCTGCTCAACTTTGAAAGAAAAGCCTGACTCCTCCAAAGTCAAAGTCAAAGCCTGTTCAAACGACTGCTATTCCTCGGCCACTGTTGACAGCCCTGCTGTATCTTGCTAAGCCCACCAAACGACTCTCCACAAAGATAGAGCATTGTGATTGGTTTTACTTAGGCTTGGTAAAACCTTGGTAAAAGCTGCTTGCTACCGCTGGGGTGCGTCTAGGTTTCTAGGCTACTTATCTTTGCCTCTACTTGTAGGTTACATCGCATCCCTAATATTTTTTTTTTCCTTTTGGTGATTGATCATAATTTGATGGGATATGATCTGAAGTAGGGACGAATATGAGGTTTGTGGTGTTATGTGTTTTGATGTCATCTGGCAGGCACTGGCAGGACTTGGGCTACATGATTGTGTACGTGACGGGGAGGCCGGACATGCAGAAGCAGCGCGTGGTGGCCTGGCTCTCGCAGCATAACTTCCCCCACGGCATTGTGTCCTTCTGTGACGGCCTCGTGCACGACCCACTGCGTCACAAAGCCAACTTCCTTAAGTCGCTCATCTGTGAGGTGAGTGTGTTCCTTAAGTCGCTCATCTGTGAGGTGAGTGTGTGCAAGTGTTTATTTGTGTGTGTGTGTGTGTGTGTGTGTGTGTGTGTGTGTTTGCGATAAGAATAAAATAATATTTCTAAGGTCGTGGATGTGTGTTTGTGTTTAAGTACAAAATCTCTGTTGTGTTTATGCACAAATCTCTCTGGCAACTACAACCCCAAGTCAGTTATATGTAGCATGCATGTGCACACAAACATGACACAATACACAAGGCCAGCTTCTGTCTTCATGACATTTATTGGTTCCTAGTTTACATTTTCCTCATGCCTCGTTTAATTTCCCTGTTTTCATGTGCAGGCTCACATGAAGATCTTTGCTGCCTACGGCTCCACTAAGGATGTATCTGTGTATGCCTCCATCGGCCTGCCGCCCTCACACATCTACATAGTTGGTCGACCAACGAAGAAGATGCAGCACCAATGCCAGGTAAGCTTACGCTTAGACACTTTTAAGGAGCTATGGGTAGAACAATGTTAGTTGACCTGATCACATCCTTAGGTTGCTTAGAGCACTGCTCATTTGACTTGCATTATATTATTTTTATTCTTTTGAGGTGCAAAAGGATACAGCAATATCACAACTCACATAGAAAAGCTGGCTGGGATTATATTATGAATGATATATATGGTCCTTACATTACTCCATTAGATCAGAAAAGAATCAGATTTTTTCACATGGTAAAGTGGTAGTGTGGCAAATGGGTGGTTTTGGTACCAGCGTTAGTGGATGTCCGCATAGCATAGACAGTTTTAACATTATGTGAAATTTAGGGTTTTTTGTGCTTCCTTTCAGTTCATTTTAATTTTTAAAATTAAATAACATAATAACAATAAATAACAATAAAAATACATAAATTCCTTTTATAGACCTTTTATAGAGCACTCACCACTCACATTCTGCATGCTGCATTTCTATAGTCTTGATAGATGTGTTTCACCTTTTCATGTCTGCACTGGTAGAGAGTGTGTCTAAGTCATTTTATTCAGGTGTTATTGTCTACAGATGCAATTTTCCACCACTAGTCTGTTCTTACCTTGCTCTTTGTCTCCCCCTGCAGTTCATCTCGGAGGGCTACGCCTCTCACCTGTCCCAGCTGGAGTACAGTCAGCGTTCGCGTCCGGCAAAGACCAACAGCGCGCGTATGGTGCTGCGAAAGGGCAGCTTCGGCCTAGGCGGCAGCGGTGACTTCCTACGCAAGCGCAACCACCTGCTCCGCACCATCAGCTCACAGCCTGGTGGTGCTGTAACACAGGTTGGCCAGCAGGGGGCACCTCTGCCCATGAGCCGTCCTGAGCGCGCCTTCAGCCAGTCGGACGGCGAGCGGGAGCGGGCAGAACGGGGCGGCCAGCGCAGTATGAGCGTGGCGGCCGGCTGCTGGGGACGCACAGGCAACGCCAGACTGGACACCGCCCTGCTTAGCCCTAAGTAGGAAGAGAAAAAACTCCCAGAATGCCTCGGGAGGGGGGCAACAGGTGGACTCGGAAAAGATTCGCTACCCCTGGGGTTTTCGGGGAGGGAGGGGATGTTGTAGCTGGAGTAGACTGCAAGGGTGTGACTGAGGGAGTGTGTGGTGAAGTATTTGTTTGTCTGTGTGTGTGTGTGTGTGTGTGTTTTTGTGTGTGGGTGGAGAGCGAGTGAAGGAGACCTGCAGTTCCTCTCACGCCTTAAGCTTCGGCCTCTAGCGACAACGCTGGCCAGTCCGGGCACAAAACAACAAAAAAAAAAAGAACGTGAATGTACCGTCACACCCCAGAACAAGCTACTCTTCCTCCCCCTCTTGCCCCCAGCGTGGGTGGAGCCAGGGGGTCCCAACAGCCAATGGCATCTCTACACTCCCTCAGCTCCTCCCA
This sequence comes from Nematalosa erebi, assembly GCA_036025975.1. Lineage (NCBI taxonomy): Eukaryota > Metazoa > Chordata > Actinopteri > Clupeiformes > Clupeidae > Nematalosa > Nematalosa erebi. The sequence goes on from JAVQKI010067832.1 coordinate 14,562, forward strand.
CTCTCTCAGGGCAGCCTTACAGGACACGCCCCACATAGCCAGGAGCCTCCAGCACCAGTGTCCCCCTGCTTCATCAGGCAATAAAAATCAGATCCCACCTCACTCCCCTCAACAGATCAGCCAAAAGACCATTCCTCACTCCGGTCTACAAGTCCATTCTCCACGCTAATCAGCAAACCCTTCCACATACCAATAAATAAACACTTTGGCACACTGGTCAACAGACTAGTCCTAATTCCGGTCAGCACACCTTTCCACACTCCGGTAAATAGACCCTTCCACAATCCGCTGAGCAGACCATTCCACATTCTGGTAAACAGACCTTTTGACACTTTACAGACTTCAGAAAATCCTTCCTGACTTCTAATGTGTCCTAATTCCTTCCTAATCTCCTTATCCTGCTCTTCATCATCCTGCTCCACAGAACTCTGACCAGATCCCCTGGTATGCCATAGAGTAGAGCCCTCAATTCTACAGAGGCGTTTCTGCTCTTCTGTTTGGGCCCATGACTGCAGTTCTGAATGAATCCCAGGATCACACCCTCTGAAAGGATCCTATTCCTCTCAACAGATCCTCTTTCTCTGAAGCTACTGAGAAGATCACATGGCTTCTCAACTGGCCATAATAATAACCTAGTCTCTTAGACCACTGCTGATAACTCCTCTCCAAGATCTCTGATTTTTCAGTAGATCTTTTCTGTAATAAATGGATTCCTATTAAGTTTGGCCTGCAGATGGCTCCAGAGGCCTTAACTCTTATTACACAATGAACTTAGCAGGGACAGAACCTTTGTGTGGAACGGACACATTTTTGAACTCCTTTTGGACCGTCCACTCCTGTACATGGCACGATCCCTTTACCAGGTCCTCTGCTTCTCGCAATAGCTTCTGAGCTCTCTCTCTCTCTCTCTCTCTCTCTCTCTCTCTCTCTATCTCTCTCTCTCTCTCTCTCTCTCTCTCTCAAAAAT
>JAVQKI010068152.1:0-12475 GCA_036025975.1 Nematalosa erebi
AAGTGAAAGAAAAAATGGGAAAGAAAAAATGTAAGCTTTTAGTCAAGTCTTCAAGGATAGGTCTAAAATGGACAGAAGATGTAAAAGGGGAAGATAAAAGCAGTGAAGGAGGAGGAGAGGTAGATAGAAGGAGAGAAGAAAAAGTAAATCAAGGTGTATGATGAGAAGAGAGTCAGATAGAGACAGAAACAAGAAGAGGATGATAGGGTGAGGATGCGGAGGAGGAGGTGGAGGTCAGAGGATCGTCGGATGATCCAGGGTGACGAATGAGAAGAAGGAGGTACAGAAAGTAGAGGCATGAGACCTTTAGGAAAACACACACACACACACACACACACACACAAATGTGGGAAAAGCGAGCAGCGGAGCCTCAACTCCTCATCGGGGTGTAGGATGCTGTAAACAAACCAGGCGCTTATGCTGCTGTTTGATCTCGCAAACTGCCAAATCCTGCCAGCAAAAAGAAAAAAATAAGGATTGGAGAGAGTGAGAGGAAGCGGAGGAATGAAATGAAACGAAGGCTTGGTTGGCTGTGGCTTGAGCCGGAAAGAGGGCTCGGAATGACAGCAAAGTCGCCGGGAGTGAGAAAAGACGCTCTGTGCCGGCCTTTAGCTGTTTTGTTTCACACTTGCGCGCGTGGCATTCGCCTGTCCGGTTCGCTCTTTTGAAACCACGCTAATGGCCTCCACGCCAATCGCGTCACCCCAACGCTTTGATCTCATGCCTGACTACCGCCTCTGATTAAACCCCAAATAGCTCAGTCGAGGCCTGTTTCTCAATCACCCTGCTCTCATTGCGACATACATACATACGCCTGTGCTTTTTTCGAATGCGATCTGGAACAACATGGCAACTGTAGCCAAAAGTATCAACAAACATTATGCACCGGAATTAGGCACAGGGCTTTTTTCTCTTTCCACCTCCTCTCCCTCCTCTTTCCTTCTCTTTCTCTCCCTCTCTCTCTCTTCCTCCGGATCGCTGGCACCTTTGAACAAAGAGAAATCAAAAGCATCCAGCGCACAAAGGGAAGGGAAGGAGAGGGAGCTCAGCAGAGCCCCCGGTGCCAGGAGAGAAGCCCTTGATGAGAGACACAAGTGTCCGACTTTGGTGTCACTTCAAAAGGCTTCCTCCTTTAAAGCCCTGCCACTAATCTGGGCCGATATGAAGATTGGTCTATCTAGAGTGACCCGGGCCAGCTGGGGGAACCAGGAAGCGAGCTCTCACGCTGTGCGTATGCAGCGCATGTGTTTGTGTGTGTGTGTGTGTGTGTGTTTGTGTGTGTGTGTGTGTGTGTGTGTGTATGCTTGTGTGTCAGAATGCAAGAGAGGTGTTTATATGCTTGCTGTTTTGGCGTTTTTGTGTATGTGTGTGTTTCTGCAAACTCATTCTATGTAAGAGTGTGTGTGTGTGTGTGTGTGTGTGTGTGTGTGTGTTTAAGGGTGCATGTGAGCGTGTGCCAAGATGTTTGTGTGCATGTATGAATATGCGTGACAGTGTATGTGTGTTTCTTACCTTGTACACAAGGTCTCATACTGTGTGTGTGTGTGTGTGTGTGTGTGTGTGTGTATGGGAGACAGTGGTAGAGCGAGAGAGAGAGAAATAGATCTAAGGTGCTCTATGTGTCTGTCCAGAGGCTCAAATTCAGCTTCAGATGTTGACCCCCAATAGCCTCTCAAGCAGAGGTCACGGACACCACAGCAGATGAAGGCACAGTCCAGGAGGACACCTAAAAAAAAAAGCTTAGCTTGAAACGATTAAACACATGCCTCAGTCATCTCCAGACCTCATTGACCGCAGTCTACCATCTCATTTCCCTCTATCTATAATGGTCTTTTTCCCACCCTTGTTTGCACTTGTGTGTCTATAGCTGCATTTCTGTGATGTCTTTGAAAAAGGGCTTGTAATTATCTACCAATATTCCACCTAGTCACCCATGTTTTTTTTTCCCCTCTTTGAATCTATCTGTGTGTGAGGCATCCATTTTTACACAAACGACTCATCTCTTTTTGAAATGAAACTGCCTTTTCTACAGAACATCCTCGTGAGAAGCGTTGCTCTCTAATGACTGTTTGTGGCGGTCCCTGCCGAGCCGATGATCTTCCACTCCCGGACTCCAGCTTCTCCTCTAATTTTGCCGAGGCGAGACCCTCGCTCCGTTTGATCCCAGCGGGTCTTCCCGAAAGCCCCACGTGTGGATTCCGACTTCAATGGCGGAGTGGCAGCACGCCTCATTCTTTCATTATTTTCTCTGCGGAGATTAAAAAAAACAGTTGGCGGAAGACCACTGAGAGAGGGGGAGTCATAAAGTCAGACAAGACTTTTTTTTTCTGCAGTTTGCATGTCATCGCCTTTTATTCTTTTTTTCATCGCTTTTTTATTTCATGTGGCTTCACATAGCTTATTGAAATGACCACCTCCCACTCTCTTCCCTTCCCCTCAGTTGCCTCCCTACCAAACACACACACACAGACATACATGTGCACACACACATGCACGCACACAAACAAACACACACACTATTATGCACATAAACAAAAAGCATAAAATGTGGACATCCACACACATACAAATATATACACCCACTCACACACACACACACAAACACACACACACACTCTCTCTCTCTCTCTTACATACACACACACACACAGACACACACACACACACTCACAGACACACACACACTCACAAACCCCACCCTGCTGCTCGCTGTATTTTTTTCTGCAGGCTCTCTCCTCCGTGTTCTCTGTGTCCCTTATCAGTGTGAACTAGCGGGCCATAAAGGGAGCTAGAGCCACATCTCCTTCCTGTGCTTTCATGTGCGGCGGGCAGGATGCTGCCGAGAGACGCCTCGGCCCAGCCTGCCTGCTCCCTCCATCGCTCGCGCTCACACTCTCTGTGAGGGAGCTGCAGGGGCCAGCACACATGCTGCCCCAATGGAGCGAAAGAAGCAGAAAGATGAAGACAAGGAGTGAAAGAGAAAGAGAGAGACAGAGAGAAAGAGAAAGACAGAGAGACAGAGACAGAGGTACAGATTGGAGTGTATGTTTGTGTACATGTGTGTGTTTCTATGTGTGTGTGTGTGTGTGCTGTACTCTTTTGTCAACTAATGTTGAGACAACATGTAGCACAGTATGTAGTCCTAAGTAAGTAGGTGGGTCATTTTTGTTTTGTTTTGTTTGACGAAGATGCTATGCCAGTTCAACATGCCAACCTACATGGTTGATGTAACGTGATGTGCCATCACATGGCCAGCAAAGGGCTACGATCACGGTAACCACAGGGCTAGCCGTGCTACGTACACAGCAGTGGGCTCAGTTAATGGGGAGCACATGTTAAATGCATGAATGCAGGTTATGATCCCTGGATAACAGCACCAGACACATGTCATGAGCTACAAAGTTATGAAAAACCTTCATTCCTCATCCTCACAAACACATATAGACACACACACACACACACACACACACAAACACACACTCACACAGGTTGAGTGAAAATTTGAGGTCTTTGATGAGTTAGTTCAAAGCTCTGCATCCAAAGGTGTTGTGGGGGAACAGCAGAAACCCTTGATAAAAAGAAAGCTGCACAAAAAAAGGCAGGGTGTGTGCCGAGCGAAGTGCTTTGTTTTGTTTACCGGTGGCTGATAAGCTCCCAAACCCGACCGCCAAGCCGAGCCTCGTCGCATCGCGTCGTGCCGTCCCGCTCGGTGCCACGGCATGCCATGCTGCACACCACACACACCGGATCTCAGATCTCACCACTGCACCCTGAACCGTTTGAACTCGGCATCTCACACGCCGTCTCTCCCCACCCCGGCAAGGCTGAGATGGAGGGTGTGTTTGCAGTGATAAAGGCCCTCGGCGGGAAATTAAGTCTTTGAAACTTTGTTGGATATTTGAGGCTTGTGGAGATTTTTTTTATATATATATAAATTTGCATCGTTGTTGTGCCGGTGTTCTTTCTTTTTTTTTCTATTTCATTCTCAAAGGGACAGCAATGATAAAGCTTAACAACCTTTGCTGCCTGATAAGATATCAGGCAACAGATGAAACTCATATTCTTTAGGTTTATCTCAAAAGATGCTCGGTCCTGCCAGCCTGATGAAAACACAACAGACAAATAAAAACAAAAAGAACTTCAACAGTCAACAAAGTCTTAGAATAGCTCTGCAGCTTTTATTTAGCCTGATTTGTGCTCTGTACTCAAGTTTTATTTCTCTTTCTTCCTTTTCTCTTTCTGTCCATATCTGTCTATCTTTCTTTCTCTTTCTCTTTCTGTCTCCCTATGTCTCCCACTAACAAGAGCCGTCAGGATGGTGATCTGGTCTATTTGTGTTGAGAGGAATGCGTCCGTCCTCCCCAGAAGCTCTTAAATCATTGCAGTTGGCTAAGACACAGTACCACTCACAGAGCGTAGGCTACTCTTTTGCAAATCGTGCATGAGGATTTTTTTTTATTTTCATCTCGGTGTCTAAATGGGGACCGGGCCGATGCAAATGAATCATGGGAAGTGAGTAAGAGCTTTAGTGACACTGAGCCTCAATGTTAGGGTAACTCTAGTGCTTTTGTGTGTGTGTGTGTGTGTGTGTGTGTGTGTGTGTGTGTGTGTGTGTTGGGGGGGTATATGTTTACTGCTACTAGAGCCTGCAGAGTTTGGAGGATTTGTGTGTGGAGCTCAGGACAATGCAGTCGAGACACTGTAAGAAAGGAAATTATTTCATTTGACTACCTTCACACTATGCTGCACTGCCACAGCACAACTATTAACCAGTGTAAATTAATTTCCACGGTATGTCTGGGATCTGAGCACAAGGGTGTCTGTGTGTTTGTGTGTGTGTGTGTGTGTATGCGTATGTGTGTTCCTTGTGTTTGTGCGTGTGCTTGGAGTTCCAGGAATAAAGATAAGAGTATGTGTTTGCGTCTGTGGCATTAGCTTCCTCAGTGTGTGTCTGTGTGTGTGTGTGTGTGTGTGTGTACATGACTATGTATGTGTGTGTGTGTGTGCATGTAGGATAGGCCCCTCACTGATGAAAGCTGCCTCCTGCAGCCCGGCGCGGAGCTCCAGCTGCTGATTAAAGATGCTAATGTGTCCCGCGCTGCCTTTGAAGTCAGGGTAATGGGGGTGTGGGTACTGAGGCTGGGATAGGGGGCGGGAGAGGTGGGGGACAATGGCAGGGAAGGTTATGGGGCGGGGTGGTTGGTGGTACGGGGGAGCCAGTGTAATCCTTCATTTCAGAAATTGTGTGTGTGCGTGTGTGTGTGTGTGTGTGTGTATCTGTGCGCAGGAAGGGGTGCAGAGACACCCAACCGTGCGGCGTGACGGTCCGGATCGATCCCGTGGGAGACAGGGTGTCTCAGCCGGGGGCCGGTGGTTGGGGTTTGGGGTGGAGGGACCCCTGCTGTCTGCGGACCCCTGTGGTGGACGGGCACCCCTGCCGCGTCTCTGTGACTTTCATCAGCCGCAATCGGCAGATTCTGATGGCTGCAGAGTATCAAAGAGTCTTTTCTTGCTATTATAGGTTTTATTTTTCTTCTGCCTCTTTCTTTCTTCCTTTCTTTCCATCTCTCACACTCTGGGCTGTGCAAAGCCGTTCTAAGCCACGAGCATCCAGGACCATCTGAACCAACTCCACAGCTCACAACCTGAGAGGAGAACTGACTTGACCAGTATCCAACAAATCCCAAAACAGTAAGAGGGATGAATGGCAAAAACAAATAAGTAAATAAATAAAGATGTTTGTTGTGCACACTCCACATGGCAAAACTACAGATAAAACCCCCCTCCACACTCATTGAAAAACGGACACTTCTTCACAGAGAACCTTCATTCCACACAAGTGTAGCGCTTTGTCACCAAAGGATTTGCATCATCTGAGCGGATGCTTGATGGCCTCATAGATTAATTCAGCTCCAAAAGCGACTAACCAAGCAATTCACAGAAGAATTATATAGTCATTTATTTATTTGTTTGTTTATTTATTTTTTTACCAAACAATCAAAGTATCCCGCTGCATTACCAAGTGGGCTGCAGTGCTCCCTCTCCATGCACTTTGCATTGTGCTAATGCGGTGAAATTGGTGTCTTATCTAGACGGAGTCACAGGATGCGCTTCGCCTTTGTTTTGTGGCCCTCTTCCAGGGACTCTGATTGCTGCTCCAATCAGAGGGTTTGTTTCCTAGTAACAGGAAACTTCAAGAGGAGTGAACTTGTTTTGAAGTCACTTTGACATCAGTGGCAACAAACGCCTCTCAATCCCACTGTGGTAGTTTGAACAGAAGAAACTTTATTTATGAAGTGTGCACCAAAGAAAAAAAAAGAGAAAACAAGATGCATAAAGAAGTCAGAAGACAGAAAGAGAGAGAGAGTGAGACAAAGACAGAGAGACAGGGAGAGATCTGAGGCATGACTGCAGTTCATCACATCAACATTTCCATCTAGGTGTCAGTTTTCAGACACCAATCTGAGGACTAGCTGTGTGTGTGTGTGTGTGGGTATGTGTGTGTTTTAGATGTCTGTCAGTGAATGAATGCACATGAATGTGTGTGTGTGTGTGTGTGTGTGTGTGTGTGTTAAAGAGACAGAGAGAGTGTGTGTGTATCTGATGGAGTGTCTGAGAGAAAGAAAAGTGTGACTGGAGATCAAAGAGTTTGTTTTGATGAATTGTTCCTCGGTGTAGTAGTTCAAAAGTCATGGCAGCTATACAAACAAACAAAAAAATGTTTCCCTAAAAAACAGTCCTGGAGTCCTAGTCCCTGGTGGCGAATCCAGCCCCACAGGACAATAGGGGAGGAGGAGAGGATCTCTAGTTTCTCAGCTCCTGGGTGACTGCAGGGAGCAGACTGATGTCTTCTGCAAGATTGATGGCTCCTGCAAGCTCCTGTCTGTGTTTGTGTGTGTGTGGATGTGTGTGCTTATGTAGGTGTCTGTGTGTGGCCCTGCATGTGATGAAGAGGATGTAGGCTGAAGAGAGCAAGGCAAAAAGGCAAAGTCATTCAGGAGTGGAAGCTGCCAAAATGTTGAAGTGTGTTTATATTTGCGTGTTTGTGTGATTATGATGTGCTGCGGACTATTAGACTAAGTCTGTTCAACATACTTAAGCCACCAATCCCCATCCTCTTCTCCACTTTCCTCTAGCCGAGACCACAACCCCACCCACACCCACACCACCACCAGCAGCATCAGCAGGAGCAGTAGCAGTAACACCACTGGTACACGAGGTAAAAAGCAGTGCCTCTGGCAATGGCTGAGGGAGGTTCATGAAGCTGGAGTAGAGATGAGAGACGCACACGACTCAACAGGTCTGGTGTGGCCTGTGTCTATGCCTGTGTCTAGCGAGACAGCTGCCAATCTGTCCCCCCCGCTCAGACGAATTGAATGGCTGCGTGAGTTTGAGGGATTGCCCCATGGGCACCAGTGGTGCTCTTGTCCTCCCTTGGTGTGTTGTTTCATTTGACGCTGGCCTGTGTGGACAGTGGATGATAAGCACAGCTTTTACGGGTGGAGAGGAGAGAGGTAAAAACACAGCATGGAAAAACACTCATGGTGACAAGCATACTTCTTACTTCATAACTCAAATAATACAGTACATTTTTTATCCATTGTTTCATTTCATGACTGGTTTAGCCATCTTAAAAACTAGCAATGTGCCACATAGTGTGGAAAACTGACTTGGAATTCCTTGACACAGACAACATGAGGAATGACGCACCGGCTTGATCAGAAGAGTAAAAATGCATACTGTATGTTTCCAGCATTGTGAAAGAGTTTCCATTAAGGTGCATGCTAACCTAGGCGATGACATGCAGAACCTCAGTGTCTGGGTTTGGGTTTCTCCCCATCTAATTGTGCCCTCTTGTTTTTGTTCTCCCAGTTTCTGGTTTTGTTATGTGTTGTCTGCAGTGGGATGAGACATGAGAATGCCGTCTCTCTCTCTCTCTCTCTCTCTCTCTCTCTCTCTCTCTCTCTCTCTCTCTCTCTCATTCTCTCCCTCTCTCTCTCTATTTCCCTCTCTTTCTCTCTGTGTCTCACCTGTCAGGCTCCAGGACCTGGGATGGCTGTTTGGAAGGAAACAAGAAGAAGAGAGGGGGAAGAGAGGAGAGGAGAGGAGGTGAAGAGGGGAGGAAGGGAATGGGGTGGAAGGTGGCCTGTAAACAGCCCGAGGATGCCAGCACAAGCCGCAAGTCCCTGACACCCAACACTTTAATTACCCGCCACGGCTGTCTCCAGACCCGCTCAACCGGGGGAAGGTGAGTGTCACTTCTCCCATCCGTTTGCCCTGCGGGAGGACTTGTGACGAGCCAGCCAGCACCCCCTAACCCCCCACCCCCTCCACTCACACACACACACAAACACACACACACACACACACTCTCTCAAGAGGAAAACACTTCTTCCAGCTTTCCACCCCCACACAGGACTGGAGATGCTCAGCAATGATTACAATCAATAGATCCGCATGTGCAACGGGATATATATCGTCATTTTAGATGTCTTTAGATATTCTGTGCGTCACTCAAATTTCTAGCGAACTGCAATGCCTTCCTGGCGTATCTGATGTCTAATCTGATCTCTCTCCTCTTTGCACATTCTGCCTCTCTCCTCTTCACTTCTCCTTTCTTTTTTTCCAGTTCTCCCTCTCCTCTCTTCCCCCCTTTCTCTGTTTGCCACATCTCATGTCTTCTCCTCTTCTCTCTCTTTCTCTCCTCTCCTTTCCTGTCCTCTCCTCTCCCCTCCCCTCCCCTTTTCTCTTTCCCTTTCCTCCTCCCTTCTCTCCTGTCTTTCCCTCTCTTCTCTCTCCTTCTCAGAGAGCGCTAGGCTACTCTGTGTGGCTGTGCTTCTGTTGCTGCTGCTGCTGCTGCTGCTGCTGCTGGGTGGTAATCCCTCCTCGCTGCCTGTCTCTGTGCGTTGTCTCGGGCTCTCCGCTTACAGTGCGCATTGTTCCCTTATCCTGTGCCGAGGGCAACTGGCACAAGCACACACCTGCACCCAACAATAAGGCCCTTATTCACCTCTCTCTCGCACACACACACACACACGGCAGCCCCCTGCTTTCTGCTTCTTTCTCTCTCTCTCTTTTTCACTGTCAGGGTCTTCTGGGGGAAAAGGGAGAGAGCAAGAGAGAGTTCAGAGAAGTGGCGAATGAAGAGGGACAGACATTTCCTAGTCGAGCATGTAGAAATTGAGAAAGAGAGCAAGAGAGACAGATTGAGAGAGAGAGAGAAAGCGAACAGTGAGAAAAGCCAGAGGGCTGTGCAGCAGGGTTCGCACCGTATTTGATTACAAGTGCAGAGCTCAAAGGGCAGGCTGTGGAAAGGGTTTCAGCCGACTTGCGCACAAACACTTACGGTAAAAAAAAAAGCCTCGTTCCTACTGTGTGGTGTCTCCTCCACCCATTCCCCGAAAAACAAGGAACGTCTAATTGCTCATAACTCATGACTCACAACATCATGACTTTTTCAGCGCAGGACATTACGCCCATATCTGCCTAATTGGTTAGATAAAAGGCGAGAGAGTTTTTCGGTCTTTGGATAACTAGTAGATATAGTAGTTATAACAAGTAGCTATAACATCATTGCAGTTTCTATATGAAGAGCAACCATATGAACGCGTAAACAGAATTAAACTTTTGATTAAGGAGATGACTTTAGATTAGGGAGAGACCCAGCCAAGAATCATGGGAAACTGAGTTCACTTGCATTACTTGTGACCAGGAGATAATCTGGGTGGTGCACGCAGACACACACACACACAGATACAGACAGTTGAGAACAGGGCGGTCATGGAAACCAATGGATTATGGGGTGTGGCATTTTTAAAAGATTATATTATGACTGCTGAACTCGAAGAAGGAGCTCCCATTCCCACCCACACACAAATACACAAACACATACACACACACACACACACACACACACACACACAAATACACACACAAATACATAGAGACACATACACAAATAGGCGCATATGTGTGTGTGTGTGTGTGTGTGTGTGTGTGCACCCTACATACTATTTCCGGCGGCGCCCACTTGCCAGACAACAGACAACTCCCCGATGACTATGACATCATGAGCCAAATGACATGTTTGCATGGAATCTCCCCTTGATGTTTGCCGAGATGCCGTTGCCAGATGAAAAGCGGGCGAATGAAAGAGGTGGGGCAACCGGAGTTTCAAACGGGTGAGGGAAACCTCAGCAGTCACAAGCCGCCACCCGGGACAAGTCCCTGTCGTCAGGGTGATGTCAAGGGAGGAAGGGGGGGTGGGGGTGCAGCGTGGCGACAGAGAGACGGCGGCGCGAACCATGTTGGCCTCAAGCACTCAGGGCCTTGTTGGTAAACAACTAGGGAATAAAAAACACATTGAGACTGTCTTGAGCTTGTTGCATACATATGTGCTTTAAAGCGGTTTGGAAGGTCATAGAACCATGACACAAGGAGGGCATGTGAGACAGAGAGAGAGAGAGAAAGAGAGAGGCGGGGGGCTCTGTGGTTCTGGTTATACTATGGGGCAAGAATAGCGGTTGAGCCTATTGAGCCTAAAGCCTTTGTGATTCTTTTGTTGCTCACTTTTTCCTTTTTTTTTCCCAGTTAAGTAATCTGTTTGATATTTACACAAATTCGTTCAGTATAAAGTCCAGACTTCAAGTTCATATAAAACACACCAGTCACAAGTGTTTGCCTCTGCTTAGTTAAGCTGATATGAACCAGTTTAAAATCAAAATACCACCAAGACTGTCTGATATTATACCCCCTGGTATGACCTTGGTCTGATTGGGATGTGGTGACTCTCTGTCAGATAAGGTTCAGATCCATGTTCCATGATGTTGATGAATGGGACATCAGAATCAGATGTTCTGCAGTGCCTCTGGTTGACTACAGAGGCTTTATGCAAAGCAGCTTCAGTGCAGAAAATGTGTGCAGACTTATTGTAAAACACTGTGCGTCAAAATACAAACACACACACGCACACACACACACACACACACACACACACACACAGAGCAAGCGAGACTAGAGGCTTCAAACTGAGAGGAGGCGGTTTAGGATCCACAGCCTTGTGCGTCTACTTTACATTTCTGATGTTGTCGGAGCTGCACACAGTTTCTGTCGGCAATTTTAGACATGACAGAAATCCCCTGGAAACAGTTTTTTTGTTTGTTTTTCTGGAATTTGATAGAGCTCATGTCAGCAGCAGCAGATGTGTCTTTGGTCAGACTCGTGCATTTTTCTTCCTTGAAAAAAAGAAAGAGCGAACAAAAAAAAAAAGGAGAGAAAAACACTGAATGTCTTCTGTGAACTCAGGACTAGTGTGTTATAGTGTGCATATGTTCTGATGAAATGGAGAACACCTCATTATTTTATCACTCAGTGGTGTCTCTGTTTCAGGACTTGCGTTTCTTGGTTAGCCTGTCATGCCCTTTGTCTCTCTCTATCTCTCTCTCTCTATCTCGATCTCTCTCTCTTTCTCTCTCTCTGTATCTCTCTCTCTCTCTCTCTCTTGTCTCCAGGCAACAGAGTGTGCGTGGCAGAGGAAAAGAGGCTCCGGACTCAGCTATTTGAGGAATGCAGTGACCTGCTGAGAGCGTGGAGAAGCCAAGCTGACCTCCAGAGGCCCAGCGGTACAGGGGAGCCATGTGGAGCCCCATCTGAGAAGCCCAGTGCAGGGCCAGTGTCCACATTGCAGAGATCACCAGCGGACACGGAAGCTGAACGACCATCTAGTCTCGGTGGGCAGCATTGCGGCTGTGTTACATGTGATGGGATACATGGTGAAGTTATACTCAGGCTTAGCCGGAATCTGGTCAGAGGAATGTTGGTGTGCTATTGTATGCTTTGGGCTTTTTTTGTGTTACTTTTTTGGCTTTTGTTTTGCTCAAATCTTGGGATATCTGAAGGTTTTTAACTGAAAGCAATTTGTGCTACAAAGCAAGAAATGGTTGCATAGGAGAGGAATGGCAGTGAGTGTCAGTGAGAGTGGAATCTTGTGGGCCATAAATGAGGTCCACTGTTCATAACATTTTAGATACATTGCTTGTGTTCTGTCAAAGGTGTACCTTTGACAGCTAGATTGTGTATGCCATACCTGGCCCAACATGTTTTTCATGCCACTGTGACTGAGATGCTGGTAGTAACCAGCCAAATCCCAATGCCTTCACTCCCTTTCTGATTTCTTTTTCTTTCACATTGTGTGTGTGTGTGTGTTACAGTAGTACGTGTGTGTGTCCATAAGAGGGGTTATATCTGTGTGCCCTTCTCAACCAACGTATTTGCGCACGTAGTCATCACTCTCAGCATAATTATTGGCAGTTTGTCCTAAATGCACCATGCATTTCCCAAAATCCTAACCTCAATCTCTAAACACTAAGTGCATTTTCCAAAACAGTGAAAGCACTTCTCAAAATATACCACCCATGCAGAATTGGGGAAAAAAAGATTATAAAATACCACATGCAAGAGAGCTCCCATGTCAATC
>JAVQKI010068246.1:0-10759 GCA_036025975.1 Nematalosa erebi
TCTTTAGCACAGTGAGCTAGCAGTCCTGCCAGGCTGGTTGGACTGTGAAAATCAGCAGCAGTGGGCTTGAGGATTGAAGTGGAACTGTAAACACCCACACACACGCACACACACACACACACGCACGCACACACACACACACACACACACACACACACACACAGGCTTACCTGCAGAGAGAACGCTCTCAGGGCTGGAATGGGCACAAGGGCAGCCATGAAGAAGGCGATCATGTTGTTGATGGAGGTCAGGGCCACACTGGTGCCAGTCCTGCGCAGGCAGTCTCCCGTCCGCTCCTGGAGAAGGAGAGAGGAGAGGAGAGAAAGAGAGAGAGAGAGAGAGTAAGCATGGAGCAGAAATCAGTAGCAGCAGCAGCCCACGCTCTTGGTGCTGAGTAGCGCAAAAAGCAGGAGCTGGCGCTGGAGTTGGAGCGTGGAGCTCAGTGTGAACGTAGCCGGAGGAGCCTTGCCTTGAAGGGGATGTTGGACGCCGTCTCTGTGAAGGAGTGAGCCAGCAGGAACATGTCATCCACTCCAATCCCCAAGGCCAGAAACGGAAGCACCTGACAGGGAGTTCATCACACGCACAAATGCACACACACACACACACACACACATGCACGCACAAACACACACACAGTGTTAAAAGGAGAGTACCAGAGATCAGGAATGTGCCTGCATATTTCTGATTATGTGCGCATGCAAGTCTTAATGATTTTGACTTTGAGTGTGTGTGTGAGTATCATATTCTGGTTATATGGAGTGTTTACCTGTGTTGTGGCAGCATTGAAGGACAGGCCCAGCAGAGAGCAGAGTCCCAGACCAGCAGCCACTGACAGAGCCACAAGCAGCACCCCAGCCAGCCCCACGGCACCCTGGGACTTGGCACAGTCCCAGCGCAGCATGGTCACGCAGGCGTAGGCCAGCTATACACACACACACACACACACACACACACACACACACAGAAGTGAATCACAGACCAATAGACAGCATAAACGCTCCTGCCTAAATAAACACTTTAATAGCATAATCAAAAAATTAAGTAGCAGGTAATACTTCCATCTAAAGCCAACTACACAGGTCAGCACCATGATATCTGACATTAGCGCATAATCCATTGGGCTAGCTTTTAAAAGCTGCTGCTTTCTCAGGGGTGTCTTACCATGAGGAGGTAGCCTCCGGCCACACGGATGACACTGACGTCGGAGAAGGACTTCATGATGTCATTGAGTGTAGTGGTGGAGAAGGCATGCACGCTTGATGAGGAGTTCTGAGGAATGCTCTGGTGGGCCACCTAGACACACACACACACACACACACACACACACACACACACACACACACACAGAGCGCCAAGCGGTTCAGTCAGCGAGTCAACTTCAAAAAGCGTATTATATCCACAGCGCAAATATTGACCCATGCCCCAAGTATTGAATTCACTGTTGAGACATAATATTATGCCGTGGACAGGACCTCCTCTGCTTGTCTGCAGGAGAGTAGTTTTAGTGTAAACTCTGCATTGCCAACAGTACCCCACAGAGACACATACATACACACACACACACACACACACACACACACACACACACACACAAATGTCTTTCTTGATATGCAATACTGCCAGTGGCATAACAGCAAGTTAAAGCACACCTCTGCATTCAGCACCAGTATTCATTTTTTAATGGCCGTAACAAACAAACAAGAGGGATCTGCTTGGCCCCTATGGAGACTGACAAGTCAGAAGTAATGACCACAGATGCCAGGGGGTCAGAGGTCGCCAGGATCGAATGAGATCACATGGTCTCTCAGGCTACTCCGTCAGCGCCATGAGTCGGCCACAACTTCAGCCCTGCACTTTGTTTTTACAGTGACCCTCCCCCTCCCTCCTTTCTCCCCTGTCTCTCTCTCTTTCAGTCTTTCGTTCGCTCTCTTCACCTCCTCCTCCACCTCCTGTGAGTGAGTGAGTGAGCGAGCCCAGGGCATGGCTGGAGGCACAAGCGCTGCTGCCGCTGCCCCTCCTCCAGACGGCGCGCTGGGTGTCCGCTATCACAAAAACAGCTTGTTCCTATAACTGGGAGTCTGTCAGTGGCCTCCTAGGAGGGACTCCGTTTACTAGGCAGCTGAGGATGGATGGAATTCAGGCAGACGCTGCGATCCCCTGGCTGAAGCAAAACAAGCCGCCACCAGCACAATCCCTCCCTCCCTCCGCCGCTTCCAACACTCACACACACACAAACACACACACACACACACACACACAGAGAGAGTTCAGACAGTGTTTCCATTCTCTCTGCGGCCCTACCTTGTACCTTGTACGCAGGTAAGCTCAGGATAATGCTAAAGACCTCTGGCTAACCTGCTTCTAATGCTCCCTCCATAGACAAGCAGAGAAAACATAACATGCCCAATGGCTTGGGATTTGGGTCAAGACACAGAAGCTGCAAAAAACAGAAAGATGGGAGAGAGAGGAAGAAAGAGAGAGGGAAAGAGAGAGAAGGAACAGGAAATTACCTCAACAAACTTCCTCTGCCAGGACTCCAATATAGCGGTGGCCTTGTCTTGGTTCCAGTTGATGTCGTGGATCTCGTAGTCATCCTTAAAATGCTCATAGAGCTGCTTGGGGCTCATGAGGAGGAGCATGGTCTGGAGCGCTTCCGCACTGAGGGAACGGGACACACAACAAGCTACATGTCACAACAACAACAACAACAACAACCACAACCACTTTACTTGCCATGAGATTTCCACTGCCATTTTGCAATGGCTTGTTGTACACAAGCCTGACTCAAGTCATTTAGATGTGGTAGTCATTTAGCTTGATTAAAACAAGCACTCGAAGCACAACACGTATTGGATTTCACCCCCTGTTTGTATAGCAAAACCCTCAGAGAGCCTGCTTTCTTTAGACAACACACAGCCTTGGTATTTGTGTCATGGCTGGTCTTAGTTTGTATTCTGCTCCATTTTTTAAACCTTCTATTTTTTTCACGCTCCTATGTCTGTGTAAAAGCTGACCCCTTGTTTTTTTTGCATTCCACACAACAGATTCATCCCGCTTTATGTGGCTGTCCATCATGTTTAATTGGTCTATCCTCTGCTGGGGTCAGGAAAGGAAACCGATCCCAGCTCCATACGAGGCATTCCACGGATGTGTGAGGTTATTAGGGGTCTGAAAGGATTCCTCGCTCGCAAACCCAGGCCTCTGCTAGAGACGCCCACCCACACTCCCCTGACCCCCCTCCACCTTCCATGCTCTCTCACCTCTGCAAAGCATTCTGGGGATCCTTTACCCTGCCGCCCAGGATCAGCTCCTCCTGCCAGTGCATAAACTTCTTTGAGAAACCGTGGCAACCGCCCTGCAGCTCGGAAGCAATGTCGGGGCTCTAGAGAGCAAAGCAGCACATTTCATTAGATCACCACCTCTTCTGGTCATTCCACTCAGGACTGTAACTTTAAAATAATAATAATAATAATTAGAATAATAACAACAACAATAAAATCTACAAGTCATGAATGTGCCCACCTGCCGCTGCTCCTTGTTGGGGGCGCTGTTTGGGCAGTCGGGGTCACTTGGGTTGAGGCAGGGCCTGTTCATGTAGGCGTGGCCCACCTGGGCCTTGTCCAGCATCTCCTTGAAGCCCTCCAGAGAGGTGAACTGACTCAGCTCCTCCATCAGCTTCAGAGGGTCCAGGTTCATCCACTGGATGTCAGGCATTCCCCTGCAGCGGACGCACACAAACCCACAACGCCACAGTTACAGCACACCGACCATTCAAATCTTAGCCTTTTTATTCTCTTATCCTCCTCCTTCTTATTTTCTGTTTTTCATCTTTCTGTGATCCTTCCCCCCTTTTTTCCCAGTCCCAACCCCACACACACCTCCTCCCCTCCTGCGTCAGGCAGCTTGTGTTTTGGGCTGGCGCCTCGGGTCGGCTCTCCCTGGTGGAGGACTGCAGATGCTACATAAAGTAGCGTTTATTATCCTGTTACACGGAGGAACATAATGCGGCGGCGGGCTGTGGGCTGCTGTCTCTTAACTCTGTGCATCGAGTCATAACAATTACTCCTGGCTCTCAAACATCTTGATAAGAGCCCGGTGGGGCTGGGGATTGGGCTAGGGCTGGGCTGGGCTGGACTGTGCTGTGTTGGGGGCCGGGGACCTAGGCGGGCAGCAGGAGGAAAAGCTCAGCGCTCTTCACATCTCTCTCTCTCTCTCTCCCTCTCTCTCTCTCTGTTTCTCAAGACTCACAGGCGTTCACAAGCTCCCGGCTCAAAGAGACGCCCTAATCCCAAGGCCTTTTTTTCCCTTTTGTGTGTGTGTGTGTGAGACAGTGCTCTCGCTAGTCCCCGCCCTCCCCCGCGGAGCTAAATTTACAATATTCCTCCAAAGAGAAGGCAATTATGTGGCCTGTGGGATCGCAGCCTGGTGTCGGCCGACAGTTTCAGCCAGCCAAGAAGACTCGCAGCACACTGTACTTACCACAAGTTCAAGGCCAGAGCCTTGTAGGCAGGAAGCACCTTAAGCTCTGAGGGCTCACAGTTGTGTGTCAGGGAGCCTGCCACACTGTCCACCATTAGCCCAGAGTCCAACTCTGACCTCAGCCACAAAACAAAGAGGCAGATTTGAACAACTCTTTTTTTGCTTGTAACAGCAAACTTCTTTTTTTTTTTTTTTTAAAGGCCATAATTCACATGGGGCTAATAGATCTAAGTATTTATCGCCTCATGTGCTGCTTGTGGACAGGAATGATTTTTACGAATGGAATGGCTAGACAGGACAGTGTCACTGGAGCGGAAATATAGTCGGACAAAATACAACTTTGCTGTTTTGACAGTTACAGCGTTTCAAGTGAACTCTTCACTCAACCTCGAAAAGGAGCCATTTGGCCTGTCTGACTAACTGTGTCTGGCACTCCCACATGAAATAATCCACATGCAAAATGACGTTAACCTCAGGTTGATCTATGAGCCACAGAATGTGGGGGGCCATTTCTATGGCCAGTGCTGGAGGGTGGAGAACAGAGGGAGGGAAAAAAGAAAGAAAGAAAGAAAGAAAACAGTAAAAAAGTGTCCTCACTCTGGGCACAATCTCCCTCCAATAATTCATGAAGAGTGGCTTCAAATAAAGCTGCTCCTCTCCCATTCCCACATACCCAGTGCCGCAGCTCCTGCCTGCAAAGAGAGGCTCCTTTATCTCCTATTTTTTGCTTGAGTGAGTCGGCCTAGGCCCTTTTGTTTTTCCATAGATTGCTGCTCTTTGTTCCCTCAAGGTTTTTTTTCTCCTCTCTCTCTCCCTTTCCCTCTCTCTCTCTCTCTCTCTCTAACCTCTCTCTCTCTAACCCTCTCTCTCTCACACACACACTCACTGTCACTTTCTCTTGCTCAGTATTTTTTTAAAAAATTGGTTGAATTCAAGCGGAAGCCAGAAAGGACATAGCCTCTCTGGCTACCCTTCCCTCCCTTCAAACATGCTAGCAAATAGGAAATCAAGTCTGGAGGCTAGGGATTGAGCTCTCAAAATTTAAAATCATGCAAACTCAAGTTCTTGCATTTTTATTCACTGTTTTTTAACTTTTCAATATCACAATTACATTTCCAAAATGGTGAATTATGTAGGCTCTATTTGGAAAAAAAGGTTTGATATTTTTCTAGTGGCTCAAATTTGTTTAGTTTTCTTTGTGGAAAAATGATCTATCTTACCAAATCAGTGCTGTGGGATATATGTGTGAAAACTCTTAAGAGAGATGTGTTGGACGAAACGCACTGTTAATTTGGTCTCTCCCCACTTTCTGTGTCTCTTTGGGCCCACTACTTGAATAATGCCCATTTTATTTGTTGGACTTACAGCTCGGAGCCCAGGCGATTACCATGAGAATGCGCAGTGTTAGCCAGTGTTGCTGACAAAGCCGGGGCCCCCTCCGGGGCCCCCTCACCGATGGACACTCACTCGTAAACTGAAAGAATGCTTACCATTGTCTGACCCAAAGACTCCCCTACCCCCAAAACCCCCACCCACCACCACCAGCACCACCATCCCACACTCTTGCACAGCCCTTCACCCAACCAACCCACCCAGTAGCAGCCATCTCCTCCCCTCCCTCTCTCTCTCTCTCTCTCTCTCTCTGTTCCTTCTCCATTAGGGTATCCTCTGGCAAACCTCGGGAGGAGGGGCCTGGCTACAGAAGTGTTAGCGGAAGCTCGGCGGAGTCCGGTAAAGCCCCCCTCATCGCTCCGATGACAGGACAAGCGCAAGGCGACGACTGAACCAGGCCTCCGCTTATCAGCGGAATAAATGGAGTCTTTGCTCCAGGCTCAATATGGAGAGTTTATTGCTGCCAACACTGGAGTTGCACTGACATGACGACCCCCTTGTTATGGGAGTGTGCAAGAATCAGAGGGTCAAGTGAGCTTAAGGAGCCTGGCTCAAGTCCCACATGAAAACCACAATAATAATAATAATATGATCGACAACAGCTATCTGATAGCCCCCAGTCACTGTACTCCCCTGACTGCGACGCCAGTTATATAGCTAGTAGTGGTGAGGAGGATAGAAAACAGGACTTAAATGTGATTGGTTGGTTAACTTACGGTAAGTAGGCTGAGCCTCCCTGCAGCTTGGATCCTTCCCAGAAACAATCCAGAGGGGTTATAATCATGCATGGAAAGAGCTTGTCAATCATCTAAAAGGAAAGACATGATTGGCCATCAGTCAAAGTGGAGCACATCACAAAAGGAGATCAAAATGAAAAATGTATCCACGTCAAGGGTCCCGGGGACTAAGCAGCCCGTATTAAGGCCTGCCCTGTGAACTCTCAGGGGACATAGAAACATGAAACAATAGGCTTACCCTTTCAATCATGACATTTTCAATGATTGGAACTCCGGACTTGAAGCAGATTTTGTTTAGATCCCATGACCTGAGGAGATATCGAATGTTTATAGTCACCAATTACATCAAATCTCTGTTGGTTTTTAGGGGTGATTACGAGCATTGGTCAGAAAGATTTCCCACGATTCCCCGACTTACTTTCCATACAGCGAAACCTGGACCTTGCTGGCAGACAGCGCGGCCTCCAGGTGCAACAGTAGAGACTCCTGGGTTAGAATATTAGTTCCTTCCTTTTTCGGCGTCTGTATGAGCATCTGTGAGGTGAACACCGACTCCTCTCCTTGCTTCTCCTTTGTGTAGCGCAGCTCGCGGCTAACGCGGCTCCCAGCTGCCAAGACAAGATGGAACACATGGATGAGTGAGGAGGGTGAGGGAAAACGGGTTAAAAGCAGCGAGATGGAACCTTTATCAGGTCATGTGGTGTCGTCTCATTCATGCATTACATGTTTTGATGACTTGGAAACTTTGGTGCAAAAAATAAAGACCCTGTGTCAACAGGTTTTTTTTTATGCCAGATGGAGACGTAATTGCGCCTCAATGAAATCACACAACCCTTTCATATTTGTTATGAATCAACTTGCAAAAACATACTAGGAAAAGCTGTGTTGATCAAACCAGCCTTTGACAAAACCAGTGAGTAAAACACACCCAGCTTGAGCCAATACACAGGACTAAAGGAAAAATAAACCACAAGGAGAACACTCCAGGGTGGTAAGAACACACACACACACATATTCACACACACAAATATTCATGCACACCTCCGTTCACAAACATTTATGCCCCCTTGCTTGCTGGGTTTCGTGGGCACCGTTAGACATTTGTGTCTGGCCAAGCGGAGTGAGTCAAAAGCTACTTATTGATGCCTCCTGGAAAACAGATGTGTGTCTGGGAAACTCTCTCTCTTTCTGTCTCTCTCTTTCTCTTTCTCTCTCTATCTCTCTCTCTCTCTCTCCTGTTGGCTGGTCGTGGTGGCCATGGTGTGGCGGTGACACGAGCCCCTAGGGTGGGCTGCCAGTCAGAGGCCTCCCAGCCGGCCCGAGCAGATCACAGCGTCTGGATCCCTGTCATGTGAGCGAGAGCGGCCTAACCCCAACCCATTCATTCAAAAACCCCCAGTCGCCAACCCTCCAACCCCTCCACCCCCTCACCCCCACCAAGTCCTCCATGTGCATAGGAAAATCCCAGCCTGGCGGGCCGACCGACTGGCTAGTGTCCGCAGCTTTAAAAACAGGCCTCCACCATCCCAGAACTAAGCCGTCAGGGAAGGGGCAACCGAGAAAGAGAGAGAGAGAGAGAGAGAGAGAGAGAGAGAGAGAGAGAGAGAGAGAACAAAAGCCGCTGCTGCTGATGGTGGTGGTGGTGGCACTGGTGGTGGTGGAGGAGATGGGTGGGGGTGGGGGGCTTTGAGGCAGAGAAAACGCTGTTCATGTGGTATGCAGAGCCCTCGGATGAAAAGCATCAAAGAGCGCAGAGGAAACTCTGGAGTCCAGCCCCCTAATTAACGGAGGCTGTGGTGAAAAGAGTGTGCAGGGTATCTGCAGGCATGCCAAGGGCACATGAAACGCACCGGCACAGATCAGAGCAGTCCCGTCTAGCCCTCCACCGGCTCCCAATGCAGAATGACAACCCCGCCGTAGCTAGCTGGGCCCACCTCGCCTCTCTCTCTCTCTCTCTCTCTGTCTGTCTCTCTTTCTCCCTTTCTATCGGTCTCACTCTTCCAAAGCTCCGCAAAGCCCTTGCCTGGCTTAATTGAGAGAGCGAGGGAGGGGGAAAGAGGAAGAGAGAGAGAGAGGAGAGTGGGAGATTTCGAGAGAGCACTCGAGAGTGAACGAGGGACACAGAGCAAGAGAGAGTGAGAGAGAGAAAAACAAGCAAAGAGTGTAACGGGGGTGGGTGGGGGGGACTTGCTCTGAAACTATTTCTCTTGCCCACACTACCAAATCACTTCAAGCCTCTCTTCTTGTACCGAGCGGGAGGAAGAAGGCATGGCTTAGGAGAACCACAAACTGTTCCGCCAGATCAGACACTCAAAGCATTCCGTGTACTTGACGAAAAGTAAACACTGACACAGATATTAAGAGGAAATGCAGCTCTCCCTAAAGCACAGCTACATGAAAAAGCTTGTAAGCCACAATGTTTCATGACACATTATCACTGCATTGCTCGCCGTCGTATAGAAAGCAGCTCCAACGAGGGTATGTAAATACATTCCATCAGAGATCGGCACACAAGATTTAAGTAGAGGCAAAAAACACACACGCACACCCTAACTCCATTCACAAACGAAAACACGCTTTTTGTTTCACTTTTCAAACATCGCATTCATATTTAATGCATTCAGGCATCTGCAGGAATCGAGCTTGAATCCTTGGGCCGGTAATTACAGGGGCTCCTGAAGTAAATTATAGCTATTTGTGTCTCGTTCCTCCCATCTGGACCACCCAGCTTGAGGGCCGACTGGGCTGTGGCGCTGCGTCACCGCTCCTCACAGCCACCCTCCAGATGGGAGCTCTGCTCTACTCTACTCTACTCTACTCTGCTGTGTTCGCCTCGCCTCCCAGCTCTGCTGTGTGCCGCACGCTTAAAGAGACAGGCACGTAAAAAAAAGAAATAAAATTTCACAGTGTCACACAAGAGCCAGAGCGAACCGCCCCCCAAAAAATGTAAGATCAAGAATCAGACCGGCCTATATGCTCCAATTTGACATGGGGTAACTTGCGGAGACTCTGAGCTAGAGGCTGGTAGCTCAGTTCCTCGAGCCAGAAGAAGGCTGGCCATTTTCAGTAAATGATTTACATTTTTTTCTAAACACATAGAGCCTTGTTACAATGTACCAACACCCTTAAGTACAATATCACATCACTGAAAAACAGTGAGTTACATCAGAGATACAAACTATGACATATGTGTTATGTCAGTACTGTAACGCAGCATATACCTACATATCTTAAAGGTGTTAGTAATATTAGTGGATCCCTGACAGGCCCCCTGCTTTTGTTGAGCTTATACTGCTCTAGAGCTGACATCATCAATCCAGGTCAATTCTCCATGAGGTAGGTCCTCCTTCACGAGGTGAGAGAAATTACTATGCAGTCAAGGCTGTACACCCAGACACACACACATACACACACACACACACACATATCCACATACACATTTCATGGCACCAACAAGGCTTCTCCTGCATGGCGATGAAATGACGTGGCTAAGTGTATGGCTAACAGCTTGCTCTTCACAGACAGGGGCTGAAGCCATGAAAGGCTGCTATCCAGAGTCAGGGTAAGCCGGGGACTGGGAGACAATATAGGTGGTTCTCAAGAGGTGGGGGGAGAATAGTTTCTCCCCAACTCCCCATCCTGGAGCTTAAGTTTGGGCTACTAAAGGCTGGGAGACATGAGCCTGGAACTGGTGTGTGAGGGCTTCCCCCTGCACAGTGGGTAGCACAGAAAGTGACATGTAATTAACCATGGAAATGCAGCCCCACACATGCACACACACACACACCCCTGCCTATCCCCCCACCCAACATGCCCTTGGTGTCAACCCACTGCTGGACCCTGTCAGCTCCAATCTCACTGGTGTCCACTCCAATCTACCCCACCCTGGACATGACTGTGCCCCACTCAATGCTGCCACTTGCCACCTCTCCCACTCCCTCTGCACAAGGGCCAACGGGCAGGAGGATAATGACCATCATTAACACAACACTGTGGTGGAACATGGCTTATCCGTCGTATCCCCTTTAAAGTTCCCACTACACCTCAACGTAATGCATGATGTATAAATAACAGTATACATAACAATGAGGTTAAGGTTGTGGACCTGGAACTATTTCATAAAAAAAAATTACCATGCTGCTTAAAGC
>JAVQKI010068311.1:0-12686 GCA_036025975.1 Nematalosa erebi
CCCCCCCCCCCCCCACACACACACACACACACACACATACACACACACCCACAGCAGCATACTCCCATTCATCCATTGCCATTTGAACAGGTAGAACGTCTAGTTTGATATTAGAACACTGGATTTTACAGCGCTTAACACAGGCAATGGTCCCTCCACAAGGACAGGATTGAAACACAAAAAAAGAGAGCAAAGAAACTGGAAACCACTCTTTGTCTTTACCCAATGCGCTCCTCTAGGAACGAGTGAATAGAGGAAGAAAAATAGTTTTAATGAGAAAAAGACTGAAGCGCATACCTTTCTGAGTAGAGCTAAGGTTATCCTCTCACTCGTTCCTTCTCTCGCTCCTTCGCTCTTTCTCTCTCTTCCTTGCTCTCTCTCCCTCAGGTCCTTCTGTCGTTACCCTCTGATGCAGGCTTCCCGCTAGCGATCTGCTCCAGTGTGGGGTTACTGGACCGAGAGGGGCGGGGAAAGAAAAGAGGGAAAGAAAAGAAAGAGGGAGAGAGAGAGAGAGAGAAAGAAAAAGACCAGAGAGAGAGACAGAGAGAGAGAGAGAGAGAGAGAGAGAGAGGGAACAAGAGAGAAGACTTAGTGAGAGAGCAAAACAACTGAAAGTTCCTGGTGAGGCAGAAAAGAACTATGGAATGACCAGCTGTTCTCAAACACTCAGCTCCCTTGCTTCTTTCCATTCCATCCATTGTTCATTCTTTTTTTCTCTCTTTGTCTTTCTTTTTTCCCCCTCCAATACCCCGAGTCTGGGAGTCTGCTGGACAGCGTCCAGGCCCAAAGAGAGAGGAGGTGGTAAACGAGTTCTCCCCTGAGCAGAGAACCCTCACTTTTCTTTTATTCATTCATTCATTCATTAACTTCACTTGTGTCCACAACTCAAAATGGTCAATGAGTCAAAGACATCACAATAAAACAGAAACATTCACTATCCATTGAAAGAGTTTCAAGAGTGTGAAGTGAGGAGCTGGTGAGGTGGGTGGTGGTTGTGGAGGGAATGGGTTGGGGGTCTTAAAGTGGGTGAGTTAAAAATTCAAATGCTTTGCAGTGCAAAAGTCACTCACACTATCTAGGAGTCTAAACATCTACAACATTTAACTCATAATGTGAAGCCAATTAACATTTCATGCTTCCACTCATAATGATTACGACGAACAAGTGATTATCTCAGTGCATATGATATCATCCTGAAGGCACTTTCTGAAGCACACTCATTTGCATTTCTAGCACATTGTCTCACAATGTGTCTACTCTCCAATTCTTTCTACATGAATTTGCAAGGTAAGCTGTGGCTCGGTTTAATTGAGCATATGAGGGATGTGGAGAATCTAATTGAGAACCGGGTGCCAACTGGCCCGTTCATGACACAAATAAACACATACACACACACACGCACAAACACACACACACACACACATACACACAAACACGCATACCACCTCCTCCGTCTGTGCACAGATGTGCATGGTGGGACAACAACAACAAAAATGGGAAAGAGTAGTATGGGGAGAGAGATATGGGAAGATAAAAGAGACAGATGCAGAGAAAGAGAGAGAGAGAGAGAGAGAAAGAGGGAGAGACAGAGAGAAAGAAAGTGTCTGTGAGCCAGAGTTTGTGTCAATTGGAGAATGAGAAAGAGTGAGAGATTCTGTGTGGGAGCATATTTGTGAAAGAGAGCCCAAGTGAGAGAGACGGCGAGAGAGAGAGAGAGAGAGAAAGAGAGAGAGGGCGAGAGAGAGAGAGAGAGAGAGAGAGAGAGAGAGGGAGGGAGATAGAGGCTGATAGACAGAGCAAGAGCAAGAGCGAGGGAATAAAAGCAAGACAGACAGAGAGAGAGGATGAGGGAGTCTGTGTGTGTGATAAAGATAGAAAGACAGAGAGCGAGAGAGTAGGAGGAGTGGAGGTCATGTAAGCCTCTGGCCTGAAACGCCCCCACACCCACGTTCCCAGACAGACAGTATCAGACGCGGAATCCCAGCCCACTTGTGGAGCAAGAACACGCTCTCCAGCCATACTATTCTAATGTAAACCTGCCCAGGTTAGATTCAGCCATATGATGAGTAAACAGAGGGGCACAACTCCTTAGCTCATCAACTGGACACACTGTCCTGGCCTTGAGCATGGGAACATGATAGGACAACACGTGAAGGTTGGTGTAGGAAAACACACACACACTCATCCAATCGTTAACCCCCTGACCTCACTGCTCATTCTGTTCATTCTGGTGGGATAACAGCTGCAAGGACAGCGAATGCATTTCTGTTCTTGTGCATGTTTATTGCTATTCCTACTGGTTTATTCCATTTGATAACTGTTAGGCTTAGGACACGTTGACCTCATCCTTTGGTCACTTCTAACTAGACCATAGCTACATTTTTTGCTGTTTTTGCTGTTTTATTCAACTCATTCATGTCATGCATGAATACTGAACATAAATTGACGTGATATATTGAGCAATGGAGCTGATAATAGTCAGCCTGCCCTGCAGCAGTTCATCTCAGGTGGAGCCCTTCAGAAGCGTGATCAGACAGCATGCTGGGACATTCTGGAGTCCAATGTCAACACAAGCAAAGCTTATATAACCACAGGCCCCAACAAAGTCAATCATTCATCCTCACTGAAAGGCAGAGAAACCACAGCACTGCAGGGATGGCAAATGGTACTGTATACAAAAGGTGATTTCATAAAATGAAGGGTACATCAAGATAAATTGATTTGGCTAGCAAGGCAATGGCTGTTAGCATTATTGGGCAATGCTGAGGAAGCCATCTGAGTTCAAAGCAAAGCTGGGCACAGTGGTCTGTGGGGTGGGGTGGGGGGGGGTGTAGGGTAGGGTAGGGTAGGGTAGGGTAGGGTAAAACTAAGCTAAGCTGAAGACTTAAAACCTAAAAAAAGACAAAAGGGCACTTATCCTCTTGTCTCAGAAGTTCATAATCCGCTGTAGCCGCCGTTGAAACATTCACTATCGCCAGCGCGTGGACTTCATAAGCCGCAGTGGGTCTCCATGCTTATTTTCTCTTTTTTGTATGTGTGTGTGGGGGCAGTGATTAGGGAGCAGGGACTTGCAAACAAGTCATGCATGCTTCTGTGATTTCAATGGAGCTGTGGGCAGAGCATGCAGGAGCAGGCAGAAGCAGTCGTGTGGAGTAAAGCAGATTGACGGAGAGAAAGCAAGAGAGAGCAGAAGACAAAGAGAGAGACAGATAGATGGACAGAGAGAGAGGGAGAGAAAGAAAGAGAGCAAAGAGCGTAAGACTGACGAGGCCCTTGAACAGTCTGTTTTCTGGAAGAGAGTGTGTTTGCGCCAGGGGCGGTTTGAGACGCAGATGCACGTGGCCGTATGGAAATGTGACACTGAGCAATGGGCATAAGGTCTCTGCCTCTGGATACGACCCACAGGCAGAGAACACATGCCCACATACTCTGCAGAAACATGGGCTAGGACATCATCAGTGAGGCACACAACAGGAAACAGAAGAAAACAGAAGCAAAAAAAATAAGACAGGATGGTGGGATGGGGGTATGGTGGGATACAGAGGAATAGCCAACCACACACATAGGGTGGGGCATCAGTTTGCATGGCAAAAAACATACACATGGGGCGAGAAACTGAGAATTAAATAGGACGACTAAGAAGAGAGGAAATAGGGCAAAGAGATGATGCAACTACATGACTGACATCGAGAGCCACTGACTGAGCCACTTTCATTTCATTATAGATGCCCTCGGTGCCTCAGAACTAGTCTATTAGGGCCACTGAAAAAGCCTGAGCAGTTGTGGAGATGAGAGGGGCAAAAGAGGATCAGAGAATGAGCCCAATCTGGAGAGGATTCCCTTCCTCCTCTCTTCCCCACTGTCTGCTCTGACCAGCCTCCACACAGATTCCATCATGCATAATATCAGGGCTCTCCAAAGGCAAAGCCCTCAGCCATTGATGGCCCAGTTATGAGCTAGCTACAGTACATCATCAGCTCCCATTTAGCACACATCATGAAGAAGATTCAGTGTGTGTGTGTGTGAGTTGCAGGACCTTGTGCCATGTTCTTATCTTGCTCAGGCACCTTAGTCATCATCTACACAAAGGAAAAATGAGCTTTGCAACCAACTCCCGAGTGACTAGGACTGCAAAAAATTAGGTCACTGGGTGAGCTGACTGGACTGTAAACCAGTAGAGGTTTAGGTGGAGGTAGAGGAGGGGGAACCGTGACACCTTCCTCACATTACCATACTCCTGAGAGGCGTGAGGACACACGCACAGGTCACATGGTCTCCCCTGCAGCCAATGATGGGCGAGTTGACTGAGAGCTACTGGATGCTGCAAGGCCTGGGGGAGTTTCAGTCAGTGGAGGCGGCCTGAATGGGATTTGACAGTTGATACCCCCACCCTCTGACCTGGGCTTATAGACTGCTAATGCTCTCAGCGTAAAATCTGACACTTCCTCCTTCACCATGGCATGACTACACCACACCGGCGTGGTCTGTTATGATAGATAGATAGACAGATAGATAGATGTAAAATTGCATAGATTCTAGAAACTTCTGACACATACACAAACACACACACACACACACACACACACAATGAAAAGCACCAAACACTCAAGCACTCAAAAATTCCAGGCAGAGTTCAAGAAAACTATGTGAAATTAGGATCTTCATCTATAATATCTAACTACAATGTAGTGACATTCTCTAGCTGCATTCTTTCCTCCTTCCCTGTTCTCTCAATCACTCATCTTCTTTTCAGTCTGTTTCTCTTTCTTTTCTCCTCATCCTCTCCTCTCTTTACATGTGCTGTCTTTCAATCCCTCTCTCCTTCTCCTCTTTACCCTCCTTATCCGGTCATCAGAGTCCAAGAGGAACATGATATAACCCCCACACAGACACAGACACACACACGCACACAGACACACACAGACACAGACAGACACACACACACACACACACACACACACACCCTTCTCCTTCCCTGCACACCCACAGTCACATGGGAGCAAAGACGTCACCATCCAGAGGTCTTGGCTTTCCCAGAGTGAGGAGCTGGTCAGCCTAGTGTGGGACACTCACCCAGAAACAAGGCTGTTATCCAACAGCCCCGTCCTCCTCTTTTCTTAGATAGTTTCCAGTGAAGCGAAAGCCACACATAACAGCCATGCTGGGTGGAAATACCACTGCAGAGTATGTGTGTGTGTGTGTGTGTGTGTGTGTGTGTGTGTGTGTGTACTGTACTGTATATGTCTGTGTGTGTTTGAGCATGTGTGGGCGCATGTGTGCATGTGTGTGTGTACACGTGTGTGTGTGTGTGTGTGTGTGTGTGTGTGTGTGTGAATGGGTCACTCCCCTGAAGAGGGCAGAAATGCGCCTGAGGACACATTCTGAGTTGGCAGCGTATTGCACACACGTATAAAATTCCGCGTCCCCTTTTGTTTTCTCTTTTGTGAGTATTTTTTTTTTTTTTTGGGGAGCAACTGCTTTGCCATCAAAGGGAGAAACCAAATACACAGCAAACCCTCGGTTTGGGCTTATTTCTCCTCCTCCCCCCTGACACACACACACACACACACACACACACACACACACACACACACACAGCGGATTAAAGCTCTCCTTAAAATGCAGAGTGACTTAATCCTCCCGCCTGTCCTGGAAAGGAAATAGGAATAGAGTCAGAGTGCGTGCATGAATGTGTGTATTTGTCAATGTGTGTGTGTGTGTGTGTGTGTGTGTGCGTACGCATGTGTCTGTGTGCATGTGTGTTGGTGTGTGATTAGAGAGATCAACAGAGTAAATATCACAACAGAGATTCAGCAACAGCAGATCCCCACCCCCCCCCACCCTATCTTGCCCCCGAGTGCAGTGCAGTAAAGCGGAGAAGAGGGGCAGTCGCCATGGCAGTGTCACTGAGGGGGTGGGAGTGGGAGTGGGGCAGTCACTCGCCTGTGTCCCTCTCAGCTTCGGCAGGCCAGGAGGCACGGTGTGAGCTTATCTCTGTGCTTCACACCCCTCCCATTAACATTAGGGCCAATTATGCGGCCGTTTGAGCATGTGTTGGCAGTGAGGCCGGTGCCCATTTGTGGTTAATCAATACGGTTGGCTGAAAACCTGGATGAATGATGTGACTGGCAGTGGTGTGGAGTGGTTTGTGTGTGTGTGTGTGAATGTGTGTGTGGGCTGCGGAGTTTGAGCTTGAGAGGAAGTGGGTGATGTAGGGGAGAGGGAGAAAGAGGTCCCCAAAGGCAAGAGACATCCAGAAGCTACAGCATCAGTGGGCAGTCTGTGGAGACCAAATGCAGTGAAGAGTTATATAAAACTCTCTCTTACACAAACACACACACTTGCATGCACACACACGGGCGCTCACACATGCGCAAGTATGCACACACACACACACACACACACACACACACATGCACAAAAAATACACATTTACTCTCTCCACCATCTCATTCTCTCTCTCTCTCTCTCTCTCTCTCTCTCTCTACCTCTCCCTCTCTTTTACTCTCTCTTTCTCTCTCAATTCCTTCTCCCCTTCTCCCCACTCAAATACACACACTAAGCCTAACAATGATGGCAAACACAGCCAGGGTGGGTGTGACATTGTGAAATGTCACAACAGCGCCAAGAGAACACGCTCACCAGAGACGCTCTCGCAATACCACGCTTCTTTTCATGCCAAGAGCTCCAACATTCAATCGCAAAATGTCTCCAGACCCAGAGGCAAAACAACACCATAAAGGAAACAATTCATAAAAAAGTGACACCATAAAAACAAGAATTTGACAGACGGTTAATCAAGTTGATTAAAGCATTGCTAGCTGGGCCCATTCACTCATATTCATATCTGTGAGAGTTACAAAGGGAAACAAAATGAATCTGGTGAAAACCACATAAACTGATTCTAAGAAATACACACACACACACACGTACACACACATACACACACACACACACACACACACACACACACACACACACACACACACACACAGGTGGTCTATGTGTTGTAAGACAGAGAGACAGAAATCCCACAGCGTAAAGGGATTTGTGCAACAGAAACAATCAAAGCAGCACATTTCTGTTCTTAGTGGGTCATGTTAGCTGCAGTTGTAGCATTTATGGCAGGTCTGTGTGAGTAACGATATAGGTCACTGTGTGTACTGATTGAGCTGACATTAGTCTGAAAAAGCCCTGGGTAGTATTATGATGTGGATCTGAGCACAGAGCCCAGGCCGTGCTGCTGCCTGAATGTGACTGCACAACTCTGATGGATCTCAACAGGTCCTAGTGCCTACCTGACTCATGTCAGATGTTGTATCAGCTGAGAGATGCCCAATAACAGAAAGTATTTAGTTCTAAGATACCTTCAATTCACAGCCACATTCTAGAGCAATATAATCAATATTCTGCTATTCAGGTACTGTGTGTTACAAATTACCAAAAAGCAATGAATGAGTAGATGGCAGGGAGTCGGTAAAATGGAACCAATGTGAATGAATGATAAGATCGCTGCAGGTCAGGGATTCCCCTAGTGTGTCTGCAAATGTGGAAAGGAATCTGGGAATGTAAGTCATAAAATGGGACCTACAGGTCTAAGGCTTAATAGGTCATGTACTGTAGGTGAAAGAGTGTCAACTAGAACAGGCATATCACTTGAGACCACTGATGCTTTATCTCTTTGTCCAAATACCACCCCTCACTTTACAACTAGGCCTACTATTGATAAAGTAGCTAATGTTCTGGCCAACTGCCAACTCCAGGCCAACTTAAACCACCTTTACCCAATCAATGCCAAGAATGTTATTTTTGCAAAGTCATAAAACTTCTTCAAAGCTCATAAAGTAAATTTTATAAGGTTACACAAACCCAACAACAATACCTCTCAACCAGGCTATCATGGCAATCAGAACACACATCCCACAGGACCAACACTGCTACAGTATAGCTCAGATATCACTCAAGCCAGGACATGTTCACTGTAAAATCAAAAGCAAGTATACTAAAGGCTATTACAAAATAAAACGAACTAAATAAATAAACATAAGTACATACGATATTCTTTCTCACCAATAAACCAATAAAGGCTACTTACTGCAGAAGCCGTACACTCAACAGAGGGTCACACTGCTACATACCAGAATCCCAGCACAACAAGTGATGATGTTTAAACACACTGCTCAATCATGGAGTGTGGTTAACTGGAAGGACTAGCTTGCTATTTCTGCTACAAATAGCCCGGGGCAGATGTGTTGAAGTGAACTGGCAGCTAGGCAGCTAATCAGTCCTGTGCTGTATTATGCTGCCAGGAAGGCAATAGTGGTGAAATAAAAACCCCTATCCCTGTTCCGCTGCGGGACCTGTGGTCTGTGTAGGCATGTTGACCTAGCATACTCCCGTACAAACAGACGGCTGGCACAGTTATGATGCACGCTTTTATTTATTTATTTATTTTTTATTTCTACTCATCTATGCTCCAGACTGCGGCTGGCAGTTCATTTGCATTGGTGTCAAATCAAATCAAGTCACATTTATTTATGCAGACTATGAACAGAA
Source organism: Nematalosa erebi (assembly GCA_036025975.1). NCBI lineage: Eukaryota > Metazoa > Chordata > Actinopteri > Clupeiformes > Clupeidae > Nematalosa > Nematalosa erebi. Next base: position 8,557 of record JAVQKI010068311.1, read on the forward strand.
ATGATGTGACCTTTTCCGTCTGCTTCAAGTGTGTCCATGGCTTTCGCAACAGAATTCGTGTAAGAGAGTAGCCAAACCCAAGCAAGTTTGTGACATGAGATGTTATTTCATGCTAATGCCTTAAGACTGAGATATCCCAGAACAGAGATGATTCATTTAAAAAAATACAGTGCAAACTGTAAACTATTATTTTAAAATGGGAACGTCCACATTTGTGCCATAACCATAACAGCAGTGAGCGCTATACTTAAGTCTCCATTTCTCTTCCTGTCTGTCTAAACTCAATTTTACATAAATACTCACATAAAAGTTTAAACCAATTTGTCACATACTTAATTGAATAATTGCAATTAAAGACAACAGGGCTGTATCAACCTGATCTGATGTTAATCTCCATTATGAGAGACAATGGATGTCAATCCGAGCAGACTGACAGACAACATTATTTTTGCATGTTCAAAACAAGTTTATTTACTAACAACAAGATGCCTAGAATAGCTGACATGCTAAACAACATGCTCTACCTGTGCTCCACCACACTTCCAAGAAACCTGTTGGGACAACGAGGGACCCCGAAGAACCCAGACAGCAGGAGGATGAGTCAGAGCCTGCAATGAGACACACTGGCTCTCCCCTCCCCTACCCTTCCCGCTCCTCTCCAGTCCCAGCGCCCTTCCTCGAGCCCCACCACTACCACTACCTGCTTGAGTTAAAGTCTGGCTTACCTCACCACAGTCTTCAAGCTCAAACACGGGTCTTTCAGCATGTGCCAATACTTGAACAGCACCTTCAGGATTGCACACGTTCTATCCAGCTGCCTCGCTTGTTTCAGCCACTTGCTGAGTCAGACACACACACACACACACACAGACACACACACACACACAGTGAGAGACAAACACACACACCTGGGAAGCTGCTGAGGAAAAGTGTGGTGCCTGAGGTTAGCTAGCTTCCCCTGGAGAGTTCCTGTCTTTGCCCTACCTCTCTCTACCCCTCCTCCTCTACCCATCCTGCGCTCTACAGCCGCCTCCACAATCACTGGCTGACGCATACACCCAGACCCAATTACAGCGCCTATAGCTGTCCAAAGCTCAGCCCCACCTGCCATTGAACAGGGTGTGTGTTCAACATCGGTTTGGCCTCAAGCAGTGGTTTCTTAGCAGTGCCTCCTCACATGGCTACACAGGACACAGACTTCACTTGTTTAATCAGTCTCTCTACAAACTCTTAACTCTCCTCAGTGTCTGAGGCATGCTATGCACATTCTTACAGTGCAGTAATTTAATTAAAAAATGCTGTCATATATCTAATGTTGCCTCAGGGTACTTCACAGCACATACTTGAATCTTTGAATGCTTTCAACTCCGGTATGCACAACGTGCCCTAGCATGTTTCTGTCAATGGGGGTGTAACCTTTGAAGGCAGCATTTGTTGATCTAAGGACTGTACCGCTGTCAGGGACAGAAAGATGTTTTCAATCTGCTTTGAAATGCTATAAACAACCATAAGGATATGTAATGACATAACATCCCAGGTAGTTGTTACATGGTGAATTACAGGCACTGAGCACTTCTATGAAAGGCATAACCAGAGAAGCTCTAAGGTGCTTCACCACTTCTTTTATATTTGTATATTTTGGTGTTTCAATCTAATGCTTTTTCATCATTGTCAGCCTGAGGTTTTATTGGATGACTGGACTGGACTCCTTTGTCATGTCTTGTCATGTTGATTTACTCCTCCCAAAAAAAAAAAAAAATGTCCCCACACAGAAAAATCCAGAATATCTTGAAAATCCTCCTTTTCTGCCATTGTCAGATTTTTCTGTCAATTCTGCAAAGGTGATTTCATACTCTTTAACTGCAGACCACAAGACACCCAAATTTAGAAAGACAATTTTTTGCAGTGTTTTTGTGTGCTACCCAGAGGCCTGGCCAGGTCCTCACCCTCTTAGAGGCTGAGGTCTGAAACAAAAGCACCATAAGCCCTTGAGCCAAAGTAAACTCAGTACCCACTAAACTTCAAAACCCAGCACTTCACCTATGTGTATACTGGCCTCTTACTGTTTCTCCTCAGAGGTTTTACCGGTCTCATGGTTAGCCATGTGTCTATGTGGTGATCATAATGGTTGTGGGGATTAGGATTAGCGATCTCGTAAAGGGGGAGTGCTGGTATTGTTTTATCGGTTGGCTTTATAGGGGTTGTGTGTGTCTGTTTTTTTCTTCTCTGGGCGTGCCCGGCAGAGCCGTTCCCCAAAAGATTTATGCTCCCCGTGCCAAAGAGCACAAGACAAACGCATGATCGGCCCAACCCATGTGCTCTCTCTCTCTCTCTCTCTCTCTCTCTCTCTTTTCCCACCCCACCACATCTCACCCGAACCCCAGAAACCGCCACTCGTCCCCCTCTCTGTAATTACAAGCCGCTGTGCAGCCTTTTAATAAACTTGTTCAGGAAAAACAAAAACAAATAGTCCCAACCAATACCTTCAACTAATTTGTTTGTGGTCTGGGGCTTTGTACAGCCGTTGCATTAGGTACTGCCCGTCACGGGCCAGTGGCTGTTTAGGCCTGAGGACACAGGCTCAGGGATTAGCCCGCACTTCCCGAATGATTCATAAAATGCATCTTCATTAGTGGAGAATGTGCCTCAAAGAATTGCAGTGCTCCAGTTTGATTGGAAAGTCTACAAAAAAAGTTAAAATATCTAAGGGTCAAAGGCTTTTTTTTTCTTCTCAGGATGGGCCTCAGGCACTGGGCAGCTGAATTAGCTCAGAAGAAACGGAAGCAGAGGAGGCTCACAGAAAGGCAGCCAATGTGCAGTTTGGAGCTGCGGTGAAACCCTCCAGGACGGGTCTGCATGCCTTGTGTCGTGTCAGCTCTGGTTACACGGAGGCTGTGAACTCATGTTTAAAAATTGTCAAATTACATTTTGTTTACTTTAATTTTAGGCTCAACAATTTGTGTAATTTTTGAGGAGCACTGTATTTGACTCTGTCTGACCTGAACAACCCCCTGCATTTGCAACCCTGTCTGTGACTTTCAAGAGTTCCTAAGATGGACCAAGAGAGATCTTGGCTAAAACCCAGCGTTCCCCGTAAGCCCTAAACCTGAGACCTCAAAGACTTAACTGGCATGAATCAACTTCACGACTGGTTGATTTGTGCCACTTAAGTCTTTGAAAGTTCAGGGTTTCGGGTTAGAGGTGAAAACAAACAAACAAACAAACAAACAAACAAACAAACAAAAAAACGTCTGCAATAACATTGAGTGATGGAAAGAGCAGGAATGAGACACTGCCAGACGGCTGGGCCAGGAAAAGGCTGCCAGAAGGGAATAAACAGCAGACACGCTCCCACCAGGGTGGGATAAAGGGAATAATCAGAGCTAAGGAGTCTTTGCTGGGTCAGCAGACACCTCCTAGGTCCGAAGCAGCAGGCCTGCAGGCCAGATCATCAGCTTGTCCTGATCCCACCAGATACTAAAGGCACCCAGAGAGAGAGAGAGAGAGAGAGAGAGAGAGAGAAAGACAGTATTGAACAAAATACAAGGAGTGATGAAGGTCAAACTGAATGTCACAGACATTTAGAGAGGTAAATAAAAACATGTTCTTTCGAGCAGTTGGACTGTTGCAGTTAAAAACATCGGAAATCCTTAGTGCCACGACACACTGAGGCTGCCAGGCATGCAAACACCATATGCCTTTCAGTGCAATTTATTCACATCTATTCAACTGTGCATCCATCTCTACTGTATGTATGATTTCAAGCATCAAAGTTTCAAAAGTAATTTCAGACAAGACGGATTTAAAATCAATAGCTAAATGATTAAAACACTGAATATCAAACTTCCACTGGCTGCATAGTCGTTCAGACAGGAAATGATAAATCTTGATAAGTCTTAGACAGCTTTAAGTGCGAAGAAGAACTTGACAGAGAAAAAGAGCTGCTACAGACTCAAGACAACAAGGCAGACGTTCTGCCATCATGAGTCTGAACTTGACGTTTTGTTTAGCACTGAAGACTGATTTTATACAGACTTAGTGAGAGACACTCTAAAACCACATCTACAAAAATAACTCATGCCCCGTGATTCATCAACACATCTAAAGTACTTGACTGTGCTCTATGATCC
>JAVQKI010068383.1:0-12486 GCA_036025975.1 Nematalosa erebi
ACTGTATGTACCATGTAGAAGTCATTTAGCCCTAATGCTGATCTTTGCTGAGTCAATGTTAGAGTGTCAATAAGAGTGAATGGGTTCTACATGATGTGTGCAGGATGTAGTATAGTGTAGCCAAAATATTCAAAAGCACATTGTTATTAGAAAATCTACTGAAGTCAAACACCTCCATTTTGAACGTCAAGCCAGTAGCTATGATGATGGGTCCATTTCTGTTTACCATTACCATTACTAATGGGCAGAACTCCTCCTGGGCACAACCTGAGCAGGACACAACCTGAGTGCCCGTGGCACGGCTTAGCGCTGCTAATGATGCCGCCTGACCTGGGGACGGGGAATGTTGCCATGGCGCTGAGACATGATGTAATTGGGATCATTAGGTCGCTCTCTTTAGGCAGCGCTCTATCTGCAGTAGAGCAAACACACCGTGGGTAAAATGCCTACCTGTTCACAAACTCATTAGGGGCGGTTTTGCTAGCACACACACACACATATGAATTCACACAGAGAGACAAACACACACACACACACACACACACACACACACACACACACACACACAGTAGACACACCATACAGTGTATGACGTAAACTGAAGGACTTTAACTTAACTGACCTATTTTATGTGTCTGAATCATCCACTAGATTTGAGTGATACTGAAATACAAGTAACTTGCACCAGATAAAAAATTATACTAATGGCCAACAAACACATACAGCTGATAAAACAGGAGAGTATTGTCTGAGTCTGTGCTTGGGAAGGTCTACTGGTCCAAACTACCACCACTCACTCGACCTCTCTGGTCAGCACGACTCGTCTCTGCTGGGGTGGTGCCGTGAGGTATTTTCAGACTCCTGCCTCACTTCCTACTCCCACATGAGAGATGAGCTGCCTCATGCATCAATGTCAGCGCCGCCGCTGCCGCCGCCACTGCTGCCGCCACCGCCCTCCGTCGATCCATCCCCATCACAGACGTTGCCCGCCCTGTCCTCTCCCGCCATGTGTGCCTGCGCTTTGAAGGTTTCGCTCTTTCATCTTGCTTTATATCATCGGGCCCTGTGTGACAACCAGCGACAACCAACCCCCATCCCCACTGCCACCACCTTACCCCACACCTCATCGGCCAGCCGCCCCACCACCACCACTACCACCCCCCTACTCCGACTCACCACCACCATGTCATAGGCTTTGGGTTTCTGATTGATCCTTCTAAAAGAACGTTCTGGCAAAACTGAGTGTGCAAAAAAAAGAAAAAAAAAAAAAAAAAAAAAACAGTTTGCTCTGTTGCAGGATGACAAAGGCATGTCAGCCCATAAATGATAAACTGGCGGGCAGAGTGAGGGGAGTGGGTGTGTGGGTGGGTAAGGGGGGGCTGCCCATTTATAGGTAACAATTGCTGTTGCCGCTTCAAGGATTCATCACTCATGTTCCACAGTTGAGTGGAGTGAGGCTGTTTTCAAGGGAATTTGGCTCAAAGCAAAATCAAAAAAAATAAAAAGCATGTGTTTTCAACAACACTTTGTTCAATACACCTGTCCTGTTCCCAAGCACACCGATATTAAATATTCACCTTAACTGCACTGTGATTTCACGCACTGCAAGGCTTTCCTTGGGGGAAATTGCTAGCACAATATCTTAATGCAATCAAGCTATTGTCGATTCATAACAATGTGGAAATCTCAGTGCATTATGCAGTCTGGAGTCATTTAAAAATTCCATCACGTTTAAATGCATAAAAGAAGAAACAGTCTTTCTTTCTGCCTTTCTCTTTCTCTCTCACTTCTCTGCAATCAGCTCCCCTAACAACAATCCCACTCGGTGCCATCTCAGGATAGAGAGGGGAGAGAGGGAGCCCTCACTGCAGGCACTAAGAGCACACAGACACAAAACGACTTACATAATTGAGCGGCGGAGAACCAGCATCAATTTTGCACGGCAGCCATGCATGATTCACTTGAGTTTGCAGCCACTTAAAAGTGTTTATCACCCGATTTTTTTTCCTCGAAGGACCCCTCAACCCCCAACGTCAGCCTACCCACTATGCTCATTCTCCTGACCTCAATCGCCACCGATCCCCTCCTGGCCTTCCAGTCAACCATGGGGGGACATTCCTGGGTAATCTCTGTTATTGGTTTTTCACAGTCTTAAAGGAAAATTCCAGAGCATTTCAACCCATATCCCTGTTTGAGGTCACCGAGGAAAAGGAATGATAAAATGTCATACTATATAGACAGAACAACAAGCCGGTAACTAACCCTAATGGGGCAAGGAAAATGAAGCCAAAAGTGTATTTCTGTCCACTGTTCAGCTAGCATTAGCTGCCTTAAACAAAAGGGCTAAGGGTTTAAATACTCCAGAATTTTCCTTTAAGATCACAGTACTGTCTGTCTGCAGAGAACTGTAAGATGTTGTGCTAGCACAGGAAGGAGAGGTGCTCACAGGGGAAATGTTTTTTTCTCCACTTCCATTCCAGACGTTCTGGGATGTCTCTTCTCTGTCACTCATTGGTTTATCTCCTCTCCGCGATCACCTGTTCTTCCTCATCTCTCTTATCTCCTCCCTGGGACACCTGCTCTCCACATCAGCTTTCAGTTTCTCTCTCTCTCTTGCTCTCTCTCTCTCTGTCTCACTCATACACTTTTTTGCCCCATCTTTCACTTCCTTGTTTAATGGTTGGGTAGCAGTTACCATCACACTTTGGAAATGGTCGAGTTGTTCTTGACACCTTATTGTTATCAGTCTCAAAGTCACTTTGTATAAAAAGCTAAACACTTGGCCTTTCCTTCCTTGTAACTCTCTCTCTATCAGTCAGTATTTCTATATTGAAATTTTCATCAACATTGCTTCACTACTTTCTCATTTTTGACTGCCCTTTATTGGGTCCTTCATGCCCTTTCTCTCAATTCCTCTTTCCATCTCTCTATCCCTCTCGCTCTCTTTCTCCATGTTCCCAGTTGGGCTTAGCAGTGGTACTGCTCTCTGAGCAGATTAAGCGGTGAGCCGTGGCGTGGACCAGAGGCCTGCAGGTTGCTGATAGAGCCAGGGACATTTACCGCAAGAGACTCACAGGCTACAGGATGCTAAGTCATCCCTGCTGTGGTTTCTCGCTCTCTCTCTCCCTCTCTCTGTGCTTTTTCTTGTCTGTCAGGGCTGTTGTTGTTGTTTTTGTTTTTTGTTGTTGTCATTATTCATGTGAAGACTTGAACAGAAGTGGGTGCACTCCTCAGGCATGACTGAATCAGTCAGCCATGATGAATGCACATATTGGTCTGGTGCACGCCCCCCTCTGTCCACAGTCACAGCAAGAGAGAGAGAGGGAGAGAGAGAGAGAGCACTATGTGTGAATATGACAGAATATGTGTGTATGTATGTGTGTGTGTGTGTGAGAGAGAGAGAAATATAGAGAGAGAGAGCGAGAGAGATATGTGTGAATATGACAGAATATGTGTGTGTGTTAGAGAGAGAGAGAGAGAAGAAGAGAGAGAGTGTGTTATCATTAGTGTGAGTCACCCATCACTTCTCATGACACCCTCTGCTGCCATTACCCACTCACACATCACACATCCAGCAGTTCAGACTTCTTCCCTCCTTTTTTTTCTCTCCTCTCTGCTCGGTGTTTTTCTGAACCACACACAGAGTTCACTCACCCATGTCTGTGCACAATTACACTTCCTCCTCCAAAACATTCTGCTGTGAAAAGTGCACTTTCATTACTGTGGGGCAAGAAGTGCAACCTTACCAAATGGATTTTTTGTTCCTTTTAGCTGGTGGCTGATTAAATTGAAATTGGTTTGTTGTATGTTACCAAGATTATGGTTTAACGCATGAAAGTAACTGTGACAATAGGTGGAATCCAAGCCCATAAATGTGGAAGTACTGTGCATCACTGTTGTTACCAACAACAAAGTATTCATAATTCCTTGATGACATTGGATGCTGCACTCCACCAGGAGAAGTCATCTTAGATGGACAAGTTCACCTCATATCATACCAGCCAGATTGGCCTCACGGTCTCTAGGTTGCCCTTGTTGCCATGGACATGCACAAGTCAAAACAAATCACCTCGTCCTCAAATTAGGTTAAGAAGGAGGGTTGCTGAGCAATATTTTTGTTGCCTCTCAAACAGTGGAATGCAATTACTAGAACCGCCAGACCATGGCGATCTCTGGGTGGTGAAACCCACCAGGAAAAAAAAAAAAAAAAAAAAAAAACAGTTGTTTACCAATCAGACAGACGAAAGCAGAATAATTTCCCAAGAAATGACCTTGACACAAAGGTGTCTGGGGCAAATGGGAATTAATGCAAGAGACTGAAAATGTGTAAAATGACGCTTGATTAACTTTCCACTTACCACCAATAACTCCCCCACACACACACCCTCCAATGATGTAAGCACCATTTAGGTCTGGTTTCCTCCCTATAGGCCATCTCCTCCACCGAGGACAAAGGATTTGTTCAGATTTTACATTTCAAAAGTGGGGTTGATACCAGGGCCAAATGAATTCTAATGATGTGGAATGGAGAACGCTGTGCGGCCTGGTAATCCGTTTGACGATATCAAAGCAGGCTATTTTTGCCAACCTCATCACTTTTGATGTCTATGCTGTTGATTACTTGTCTTTGAACCCTGTGTGAATGTCTGCATTGTTATTCCCGTTATATTCATTTCATTCCTATTATTTCATGTTGTTGTTTTTTTAATTGCATGAAGCAATGTAATTTGGTCTGTGATGTGAGAGAGTATTGTGTCATACATCCTTAAATACATTAAACATACTGTAAGAAGAGCTGTTATTGCTTTTTTTTATCTGAGGTCTTGCTGCTCTCTGTTGAACTGATTTGAGCTGAATGTGTCATTGAATACTAGTGTAGGTCCCTGGATTTTCTACCTTGTATTTATATATCTAACCTATTTGCCCTAAACAAACACTGATAAAAGGAACAAGGCGTTCTTCTCACCTATTGCTTTGTCTTGCAATGACATACTCACATCTGTTATTCTACTGTATGCCTGAGTGTTCATGCTCTATATATGTGAGCATGTTTATAGAGGGAAATAAAAGAATAGGTATATACTCGGATTTACGCATTTTGTGCACACAGTCACACTTACCCAAACAACAAACATGCCTCAATCGGCTGCTTTCATGCTGTGATGTAGAGTCACACATCAAAGGGTTGCCTCATGCTTTCAGTTACCATGGCAACAGTTCTGTGAAGTAAGGGAGCACTGGGAGGCGAGGGAGTGAGCAAAAACAACAGGAACGCAAATATGACAACAAGCCAAGCAGAAGACATCACATCTTATTTCAGAGGCTATGACTAGATCCAGGTGCTTTATTTGAGCATAAAAACAACGAAATAAAAACACAAGCATGCTAAATACAAAGTTGCCGTAATGAATTGATTGGTGAATGTAGTGTTTCTGGCTTGACATCTCCAATGGGAAAGGGTAAGAGAGAGTGTGTTGCGTGGGACCTCTTATGCTCCCCTCTCTGAGGTCCCTTTGTTATTGAGACGTCCTTGTGATCAGAATTATCCCCGCCGCGCTGCCTCTCAGCTGTTCCTGTCTTGTGATTGGGCGTGATTCCGTCCCGGTTGCCATGGCGATGGATGGTGTGGGTTACCTGGGCTGTTGGGGCCAGGGTATAAATAGAGACGGAGGGGGCAGCAGCAGACAACCCCTCCTTGCCTCAGCCTCAAACCTCCTCAATAAAAATGGAGAGAAACAAAATCTCCAGTGCAGTAGCTCTCTCTCCTTCTCTCATCTCACACTTCCGTGCAGTGGGAACCGCATGTTAAAGCCAAGATATCAAGCCAGTATTGCCTAGCCTGAGACATGGCTCAGATGCCCTGGTGCAGACAAGCAGTGATATAGTAAACATCGTCACATGCTCTGAATAAACTGCCTCAGCAGAGCACACAGGGTCACTTACCCCTTTAACTGCAGAGATTACACATGACAAGTGTGCCCTTTCCCATGCTACGATGAAATGCCACTCTGCTCAAGTACTTATAAGGCTCCCGCAATGGTTTCATAGCATAGCGCTACTATTGCCTATTACTGTAGCATTTTTCACTCAGAATAATACATGAAGTCACTGCAACGGGTTTACGGCTAGAGTGTTTCCACATGGGTCTGGTCAGCTTGGTGAAATGCAGTCAGTCATAAAATATTAGCCTCAGAATAGAAATCAGTAGGAATGAGGCAGCATGGTGCTGTTCAAATCACAGTATTATCTAGTGTACAGCTATTGACTTTTACATGTGAAGCTGCCCATTTTTTATTTATTTTTTGTTGATGTGTTGATGTTTCATGGTCTAATGTAGCTTGTTGAGAGCTTACTCATAGCCAGAGTAAACACGGCCAGCCCTGTAGGGTGTCTCTCATCCATCCAAACAATTTTCTTCCATTAGTCTGAATGGATACCAGTGAGTCTCTTGTCTTCACTAGCTGAACTGCGTAAAAGGCCCTATTTACACGTTGATTTGCATTATCCAGGAGGGATACCGAAGCCTAGATGAAAAATTTAATTAAATTTTGAGTCATAAGGTGCTGGTTGCTTGACAACAGCAATTACGTCTTAATGAATGGAACGTTATGTGTCAATTGACTGAAGTACAGTATGATTAGCTCTAAATGGTACATAAGTCTCTGGAAAACCCCTGGGATATTATTAGAATTTCATCAGTGTGTGTACTTACAACCATGAGATATGAGTTTCATTAGCTATTGCAGTGGCAGCGTAACCTGGATACCAGTGACTACGCTCTTTCCACTATAAAAGCCCTGTGAAATTTATGAACTTAATGACTATGAATACTATTTCCCTGGATAATAAGGTCCTGATAAGGTCTGGTGTCTGTAACTGGTGTCTGTAGCTTGTGTTTAGGCTATACTGTATCTCTTAAAGAGCCTGATACTGGCAACAGAGTGGTCATGTTTGAGTGCACTGAGGAGTTAAATCATAGCTGTCCCTTTCATGCGTCTGAAGTATTCTGTTGATCTGCTAGGACAGCTAGGTTTAGCTGTGACAGATATTCTCCCTTGTTTTCCTCCATACGTTACAGGATGGACACGTTTCTTTGTATGAATGATTCTGTCCCTTTGGTGACAAAAAATGAAAGGGAAGAGGGAAAACAAACAAACAAACAAGTAAAAATGTAACACTGTGGGACTGTCAGGGCTTCTGCACCCTTGGGCCCCTGATGGGTGTGGATGGAGAAGTGTTTTTCTTCAGAGGGTGTTACTGTCGCAGCATGGTACCCACGGGATGGCTGGCTAAACGGGCTGAATTGTCAGCACTGTCACCACGACGACAACACCCGAGAGCAACAACTTCACCCGCAGACGTATGGCTGATGTCCTCAGGGTATTGACCCAACCTCTCCTCCCAAACTCCATTCCCTTACACTTACACATACACATACTGCACACACACACACACACACACACACACACACACACACACACACACACACACACACACACACACACAGTGAAACACTATGCTGTATTTATTTCTATATTTCACAGTAGCAGACAGGAAGCTAGCTGTCAATTACTTGGCTCCCAGTAGCTGGAGGCTACATGCAGTATTTATGCATGGAAGGTGCCAGGGCCCTGCTGCAAACAATATGGACGGTGTGGTGATCTGCCCCTCATGGAATAAACATCCTTGCACCCGTGGGTGCGAACGACTGAGGCGAAGGATGTTTTCTCAGCACAACATCCAGTCTGGCTTCAAAGAGAAATCTTCATTTGCAGGGTTACATAAGGTCTGAGGCTAGTTTGTCATTCATAAAGGCAGACAGGCAGGCAACGTAGTGGTGGAATATACAGCAAGCGATGCAACTGAGGTTGGGGGGGGAGGGGTCTGATAAATGATACATGATGTTATCTGCTCCCGAACTCACAGCAGTGGGTATCATATCAAACAGTCTCTCTCACTGTAGTTCTACTGCAGATGCAAACAGATCATTTGCTCTTTATCGGAAGAGACAACCCAAACACCCACTCCTCACCCCACCCCCCATCCTCCTCCACCTAATCTAAACACCACCCTATCCTCCCAACCTGTTGGGGAGAGAAGAGAGACAAACAAGCACAGGAGGGATACAGTGATTGACGGATAGACACTCCATAACTGGGTGGTTTCCGGTTGCATTACCAAGTCATGGGCCTGAATAGACCGCTAGTATGTCCAGGACATTAAGTCATCATGTCACATGCGTGTCTCATTCACATGTTGTGTTGTGTTGGGCCGTGCCTGGTCATGGGAGAGGCAATGCTAGAATGTGGGATCGGTATGGCCAGCCCCCCTCCCTTCCCAAAGAGTGGCAGCTCGGCATGCAGAACAGAATCCTGTCTGTGTGAGCTGAGCCCGGCCAGGCTGGGATGCTGTAAACCGCGCCATGGGGCGCTGCCCCGAATCGAGCAAGAATAGAACATGTCGTTTCAGGAGAACAATGCTGTCATTCGGTTGCCGAAAGAGCCTGTGTAACCCTATCAGCGATTAAATGGAACAGGGTGAGAAAAAAAGAAAAGAAAAGCAGAAACGTTTCAGTTTCTTGCCGTGTCAGAGATGGTTGCCTTTTGCGCGTGAGAGCGGCGGGAGTTTGCTGTTATCTGATTTCTGGTGAGATGACTGTTCTTTTTGATACAGTCATGGAAGATCAGTGAGGACATATGGGGTAGCTTGAGAATCTGGGTCAACGGGGGCTTCTCTAATGGGAAAAAATTTAGGCAGGAATCAATATTACGGTAGCAATTTGTTTTCTCATATATGTATACATATATTAGTGTAGTTTAGTTATTATGAAACCATGTAAAACTACCTTATGTCATTAAAAAACATACAAATGTATGTTATCCAAAGCGACTTACATTTTTCAACTTTCAAAGAAAAAGAAAAACTGGTACAACATAGACTGATATAGCAAACTGGCAGCTAACGCTCGTTAGCTCGCAAGCAGCGAACAGGCAAGGGATGTTAGATGCTGTTAGATGCTGTTTCGCTATTTGGTCTGTGTTGTACTAAATTTTCTTGTTCCTCTACCTATTGACAGCACTTGTGACCTTGAACAACAGGACTATGGGTTAATTTCTCCCTGGCTTTTCCTCTAACCATCTGCTCTGTTCTCTACAATATCACGTTATGGGCAAATGGCATTCAAGTGTTACTTGTGTTCTTACAGTAATAAATCAATGCATTTGGTGGCACAGAATGAATTTTGCACATGAAAGGACTGTTACATGTCCTATGATGACACTGGTCATAGCAGACTTTCAAACTTTTTCTGTCATTCCCCACTTTAGCGGGTGGGGAATTTTCAAACCCTATCTGGCCCCAATCACCCCAACAGAACACTAAAAATATAATAATAATATTATTATTGCACACAGCATCCTTGGTACATTTTCTTTCAATTTCCAAGAATCTAATTCAAATGTTCTTTATGTAGAACTCTGAAAAATAGAATGCAGACAGGAAGACATTATTAAATAAAGTCTTGTCTTTCTGGAATGGGGCAACCCCACACCAAAAGTTCAGACACAGACTCATCAGCGATGGTGATAGATAAGACACATGCAAGCACACAAACACACACAAACCACCTGGTGATGAGACAGTGCACCCTACAACAGCAGCACATGACTGATTCCCTCTCTCTCTTGCTTTCTCATGGTGACAGATAACGCACACACATACACACACACACATGCAAAAATATACACAGTTAAACAAACACACACACTCACTGACACACACACACACACACACACACACACACACACACACACACACAGACACGAACACCTGTGTATGTATCTCTCCCCCTCAGTGATGGCTGGAGTTCCCCGCGCTGCAGCAAGAGGAACAGAGCCGCTGTGTTTGGGAGGAACTCGTGTGCTGCATGCACAGTCAGTCATTCAGTCAGCTGTGGCCTCTCAGGCCCACGCTACCCCTCTACAGCTCAAAGTTTCCTGTTGATAAAGAAGAAACGAAAAAAGGCATGACTTTTGACTGCAGCTTTGTAGCACAGGATGTAGTAGGTCATAGATGTGGTTTAGTCTGTGTGTGTGTGTGTGTTTGTGTGTGTGTGTGTGTGTGTGTGTGAGAGAGAGAGAGAGAGAGAGAGAGTGTGTGTGTGTGGGTGTATGTTTGTGTGTCTGTGTGTATGTGTGTGTGTGTGTGTGTGTGTGCGAGCGTGGTGTTTGTCTCAAAGTCATGCGTCATAGAGAAATGCACTCTGGGAAGGCCCTGTGACACATCACTGGAAAGAGTCTCAAAATAAGTTATCATGGGGCTAATATTACAACTGCCAGTGACCTAATGAGACCTAATGATGAATGTGTACGGTATTTGGCTCTAAGTTACAGGAAGCATGCGCCATTAACTGTGTGAAAGCTATAACCACATTGTTTACTTCTTTAAGTCTTCAAGAAGTAAAACACTTTTGGGTGACTGTTGAGAAAGGCAGGAAAATTACAAGTTCAACGGAAAATTGAAATGCGCCTCTGCCTAGCAACAGGTGATGATTTCTGTGGAACGAGACAATTGTTGTGTGTGTGTGTGTGTGTGTGTGTGTGTGTGTGTGTGTGTGTTCTGCCATTCACCGTCTGACAAAGCATGAGTGACAAAACAGGAAATCCCTCATCTTTTACTCATCATCGCCGCGGGGCTGTGGTAACTAAGGCGGAGCCTCTTATAACCGTCACGTGATCTTACTGCACCCTGATCCAATGACGACGCAGCACAGGGTCGGGCAAGGGAAAAGAAAAAAAAGAAAAGAAATCAGAAGAAAAACAAGGAAGAGGACACGGTATCATGCTGGCGTGGCAGTCAGTTGAAGAGGCCTCCGGCGATCTGTCATAACCACCTGGCTCTGGTGTTTACCTGAGCAATCATGTGACTAGACGCAACAGGTGTGCCGCTGGGGATCACACGAGAGAGGCTGATGAGTGTGTGTGTGTGTGTGTGTGTGGGGTGTCATTGACACAACCCAGCTTTTATTGCTTAACCATTAACTCTGTGTGTGAATGAGTGTGTGTGTGTTTGTGTAGCTGGGGGGTGGTGGGAGGCGACGAGCCCTTTCTTGTTGCTCTTTTGGTTTATTGTTCAAGGGTGTGGTTACAAGTTTGGAAAGTCAAGGTTTTTGTGTCACGGCAAAAACATTCCCTTTTGTCTGACAGATTTATGAAAGGCACTGGGTCCAATACAGGAACAAACGCACACCGTTCTTATGAATGACATGACCTCACAGCCGCCTTAGGAAGTAAATATGCTATCGCATAAAAATCTCATCGTCTCGCACACACAGAAACATGTGAATCATGAAATGCTATAAAAGATATGTTAATAGCTACATGTCATGAATGACTGTGCCAAGAAATGGTTTCCAAAGCATCTGTTTCCATTGTAGGGCTTGCCTAAGCACAGATCTTTTCTCATGAACTCTTGCAAGCACTGGCACGTACTGTACATTCAGACACACACACACACATAAACACACACACACACACACACACACACACACACACACACACACACACACACATTTACAGACGTCACACCCACACACACAAACATTAATCACACCAGACTTTTACCCACGTAACGACGGTTGGCATACTGCACACTCTGACAAACTCATGACTATCACTCATTCTCTCATTGTTTAACCTGCAGGGCCAGGCCTACTGTGCTGTACTTTCCCTGGCTTCTCTGAAAAGCACCGTGAGTCAAATGTCACAGTCGCAAAACAAAGAACATTTTCTCCATTCCTGCTGTCCACAAAGACAAATAATATACAAATAATGTGTGAATATGACTACAGTATCATAAAAAAGACGTGTGAATATTGCAGAGATTGTCCATTAAGTGCGTCACTACCACCAGGCCAGCTGCCAGGCACAGACACACACACAAATACACACCACACACACACACACACAAACACAAACACACACATACAAAAATACACACACACTGTTCAGTCTGGGTCGCAGAGGTAATGGTGCCTCTCTCAGTTTCTCCTCACTCAGCTCAAAGCAGCAAACTTATCAGAAAGAGAGAGAGAAGAGATGAAAAGGAAAGAAAGAGAGAGAGAAAAAAGAGAGAGAGAGAGATAATGCAATACAGGCATCGGTGACAGAACAGCATGGCCACATCTCCCCCCCTCCTCTCTCTCTCTCTCTGCCTCTCTCTCTCCCAGGGAGAAGAAGAGACTCATTGTGTGCGTGCTGGACACAGTGTGGCGTACCATATCCCGCTGGTGTGATGGCTGCTGTTGTGTAACAGGGATCGCAGGACGGAATGTGTGTGTGTCTGTGTGTGTGTGTGTGTGTAGAGGGGGCTGGTTTAAAGGTTGAGGGGTTGCCGAGGTGAAGAGGAAGAGAAGGAGGGTGTGCATGAGTGTGTGTGTGTGTGTGTGTGTGTGTGTGTGTGTGTGCATGTGCGTGTGTTTGAGGAGGG
>JAVQKI010068385.1:0-13026 GCA_036025975.1 Nematalosa erebi
GGGGGTTGGGTTGGTGGGATGTTGGGGGATGAGTGAGCTCACAGAGCCAGCTGAAGGTCACCCTCTTGATGATGGCTGGCTGCAGTTGAATGTGAGGTGGGGTGGAGGGGAGAGGTTGGAGATGGAGGCGGAATGGATGGGGGCTGGGAATGGGGGCTGGGAATGGGGGTGGGGTGGGGAGGTTTGGTGATGGTTGGGAAAGCCCTTTTCCCAGGCTTCTTTGCAGCCAGAACACCACCTCTACCCCAGCTTCCTGTTTGACAGGACAGGAAGTCCTTGTTCACTGAAGGTGACGGGGGGGTGGGGGTTGTTGATGTTACGATGGATGGTAGGCCAGAACTGAATGTGTAGGGGAGAGTGCGGTCCACCCCTTCCTTCTCATTGCTAATCCCCTTCGGTGAGAACTCTGTATGGGTGATCTGCACTGTCCCAACACCGCTTCAGTGACCCCCGCACCCCGGGCCGGCCATTATCCCCGCACAGAGTGGAGCACAATGCCTTGTTTACACTATGTGACGGCTCTGGTATCCGGTCAAGACCGGCCACCTCTGTTTCCCAGAACATGCCAAGAGCCACTCCAGAGACTAATGAGGCAGTTCTTTTATATTTGTTTTATTTACTCAGGTTTTACTGACTTTACTGTTTAACTGTACAATCTCCGCAGTCACTGCAGTCATCCGGAAGTGTGCATCTCAATTATCTACAAAGTCTGTGGAGTTTTATCTTGAGGATGTCTGTGGGGTGTGATCCTTTGAGATATTCTCTAAAAAGAGTTACATTTTTGGATAATTTCATAATGTCATAACTATGCAACACTATGCACATTCGGCTCTGTAGCGAAACATCCCAGTATTTGATGAAGATGGGGTGAAGATTCATCACCCTAGGAGACAGATGTTTGGCAGTCAGAGGAAGGTCTTGATGCAGCTGTGGGGTCCTATCACCAGAGCTGAACTTCTTGTGTCCACATACAGGAGAAGCCCTCTGGGACTTAGGAAACGTGACCAAAGGCAGCTCCGGCTTCCTTGGTGTGCTGTCTGTGTGTGCGTGCGTTACTTATGAAGAGGAGCCAGGACACACACACACACACACACACACACACGAGCCTGTGCAAACTTCCTGTTGAAGCTTCTCCAGTCATTTGAGGATCAGATGGAACAGCTCTTAACAGGCTGCATGCAATGATGTTGGCACGCCCAGACAAGTACTCGTGTCTGTGTGGATTTGTCTAACTTAACTGCAATGGCAAAGGCACTCGCTTTTCATAAAATGAAGCAGGAAATTACAACCTGATGCTCTTTGGTGACAACACTGTAGTGCCCAGTAGCTGGCTTTCCATTCAACTTATTTGAATTTCATATTCACATTAACAAAAAATTGCATTTCCATCAACTGTGTGCTGCAAATAAAAAATGAACACTAGGCTAATCAAGTGACTTGCTCCAACCTGCTGTGGGATCAACATCTATGAAGAGAAATGTTGTAAATGTGAATATAAGCAAATTGCACTGTTTCCATCGACTTTAATCATATTATGCCTGATTCGCATCCAGAGTACAGTATATACACCCCCTCAAATGAATTAAATCATATATGCGCATTTAGGGGACTGATGGAAACTTAAATTATATATGTGCATTTAGGAAACTGATGGAAACTGATGGAAACTAATGGAATTCGCGTAACTTCTATGCACATCAACGAGTTGGATGGAAACCCAGCTAGTGTCTTTAAGTCTTGGCTTAAGTCTCCATGCACAGATTTAGCAGTTTCACAGTCTGTAGTCTACTTCCATCAGTCTCTCAACCCTCCTTCCCATCCACTGCTCCTCTCCAAAGTCATGTCCTCCCTTAGGCAAGGCAATATAATGGGTTCATTAGTTCAGATGGGTTGCTAGAGCGCATTCACTCTTAAGCATTAGCTCTACACTCCCTTTCATTTTCAGTGAGAAATAAGAACGAAAGATAGAGAAAAGAGGCAAGTGCTAAGGATCAGATACAAGTAGACTGCATAGTCATAACCTCATCGGACTCAGTTCACACACTCTGATCCGCAGGCCTGGAGCAGCTAACCATCCCTCTGAATTCATCACATCACAGATTTTTTAGTGCACTAGCAAGGGTGATTTTCTTCCTGTTTTTTCCATTTATGCCATCTCCCCTTATCTTGCATTTCCCTCTCTTCCTCCTCCTTTCTCTCTTCTCTCAGCTCGTTTTCTCTTTCCCAACTTCTCTTGCCTGGTCTTCCTGCTGTACATGTGCCAATTTGCACCCGACCAGGAGCAGTCCTTAGGGATTCAGTTCAAGAGGAAGGGGCAATGGGAAGTCATCCAAGACCCTGAGTAAGCAATGGCACAGCAGGAGTGGCAAGTCGATAATGGCTATCACCTTTGTGACTCGTGCTAATGCGTTCAACAGCAAAATTTTCACATCAAATTAGGCAAGAGTTGTGAGAAAAAAAGAAGAACGTTTATTTTTTTTTTTTTTAAGGAAACAGGTTTGAATGAAATTAGTAAAGGTCTTTGAACACACACCCCTCCTCCACCTGTAGATGCCTGATGTTTTTAACAGGCAGCGATGGAAAACGAAAATCTCAACACCTAATAATGTCTCAGGTGACAAATGGTACATAGAAATGAAATATTCATGCAACAAATGAAATATTAAGAAGCCCAGCAGGCTATACATACACCCTATAAAGTTTAGGTGTCAACCCTTATTTTCATTCCTGTCAACATTCCTCACTTCTACGGAAAAAGATAACGCACAATCCTGTTTGCTTTAGACTATAAAACATGCCAGCTGCCCACAGAATAAACAGGACATCAGAGTCATTGAATTATCAGTATGACAAGGGACAGACCTTGTCAACACAGCAAGGGAAAAAAATGATCATTTAATTAAAATCTGAAATATTAATGTGGTGAAAATAGCTGGGAAATGAACCACAGATATAGCATAAAACACAAAGGTTTGTGTAAAGGTCACAAGGTTTCTGGCTAGGCACAGGCATCTCCATTTAGATTTCCAAGGTAACAGCACCTGGTCCTCTGGGCAAACAAAAGGTTGGCATAGTGACAGCATGTGACAGTACACCCAACCTACAGTCAGATTTCCGATCAGCATATTTGGGTTTCCCCACTTCCATTTCAACACAACAACAAACCACACACAATGAAGTACAAGCATCAGCTGACAGCTGTCACCCTTTCCATTTAAATGCAGGTTAACACCACCAAAGCACCTCTGACAGCCTGTGTGAGGTGCTGCATCCACCTGCTGCTCTTTACCTTGTTGTGCTGTCATGTTAAAAGCACTGGCTCTTCAGGTTCTCTCTCTCTCTTTCTCGCTCTCTCTCTCTCCCTCTCTCCTGTTGACAGTTTAAACACTACATACTGCTATGGTCATAAATGAACTCAGTACTTCTTAGGGAACACACAGTGCTTGAGAGTAAAAAAAAAAAAAAAAAGAGAAGTCTGAACACAACACTATGCTTCTGTAAGGAAACGGTTAAGTCCATTGTGTGCAACCGATCAATCAACAGAAGGCAGCTATCATATAAAGCAGAGAATCGGAATGGGGGAAGAGAGGGAGAGAGAAAAGAAGCACGCGTGCGAGAAAAAAAACAAAATAGAAATATATAGAAAGAGAGGGTGGGTGGGAGTAAGGGAGAGTGGGAGTACAGAGAGAGAGAGAGAGAGAGAGAGAGACAGAGAGACAGGAGGGTGACAGAGAGGGAGGGAGGGAGGCGGAGGACTGGAGCCAGACTGCCAACGTTCCTCTGTGACACTTCACAGAGAGAAATAGGGACAGAGGGAGGGAGGGGGAGAGAGAGTAAAAGAGAGAGAGAGAGAGAGAGAGAGGGAGAGAAACAGAGAGAGACTGCGAGGGTCCTCTCGTTGTCCCACACCCACTGACAATCTGCCACCCGCTCCAAGACCGGCAAGGAAGAGAGAAAGAGAGACAACAGAGAGAGAGTAAAAGGACAGCAAGGAAGAGAGAGAGAGAGCGAGAGAGAGAGAGAGAGAAAGAGAGAGAGAGAGAGAGAGAGAGAGCAAGAGCAAGAGGAAGGAGAGAGGTAAGGGAGAGGGGAAAGGGAGAGGAGGAGGAGGAGGCGCTGCCAAAGAGAAAGCTGCTGCCGGAGCGTACAGACCTCCACACAGTGATGCCCTCCTGCTGCTGTCGGCCCCAGCTCCAGCCCCAGCCCCAGCCCCGGCTTCAGCTCCAGCTCCAGCTCCAGCTCCCGCTCCCGCTCCTGCTAACACTCCTCCCCCCTGGGACTGCCCTCTATCTGGGCCAGCAAGACACTCTGCCTCACACCACTGGGAACCAACCTGCAGGACCTCATCAGCATAGCAAGGTAACACTTCCTTTCCTCTTTACCAGAAAAAAAAAAGACAGTTGAAAAGTGACAAAAAAAAAACCTGTCTCGGTGACAAAGTCACTTCAAATGCTTATTTACAATTTCAGCAAAATAAGCAAGGTGTCTTCTGTTGAGTAATCAGACGAATATCCTATGATGACTGGGAATTTGAGGGATGAAACCATAGGAATGACTCTCTCCGGTGTCAAAAGTAGGCTAAAGATGAAGCATAATGAGGTCCGTATGTATTTTGCTTTACACAGCATAAATGAGTGAATTATAAATGAATTAAGTATGCTTGGTGGAAATCAAAGGAAAGTTCAAGTTTGCTACAATAGATTTGACTCTGAAGTAAAAACAAATAAAGAGGATGAAATATAACAGCCAGAAGAAACCCAGAGCCTTTTTGATAACTTGCATTGTAGAGAGAATGCTCCCATATTCTACACATACATGCAAGGCTCCCTTGGCAAAGGATGCATCACTGTTAAGTCTGCATAAATGTAGAGGGACTCCTTTGGCAAAGGTGCCCCAGCACCAGACACTCATGTCTTTACTGAGTAATAGTATGAAATGTGTGCATGTGTGTGTGTGTGTGCGTGCGTGTGTGCTTGAGTATGCTCATGCATGTTTGTGTGTGCATGTGTAGTTTGTGTGCGTTTGCGTACGTGGTATGTGTGTGTGTGTGTGTGTGTGCCTGCATGCGTGCGCGTATTTGGACAAGACTGTCAGGTGTGGGCAGCAGCGCAGTATGAGAGCCACTCAAAGCGTGCTCCTCCCGCTTGCCAATCACATGCAGAGTGCTTTTATTATAAAAAAAAAAAATAAAAAAGAATAGGAAAAAAAAGAGACAGTGGAGAAGTGAAGGCACCACTGGGAGCACATTGCAGCGGTGCTTTAAAGACTCATTTGCGGTGCAAGTGCATGAAAAGAGAGCACTGGGGGAATACAGAGAGACGGGTGAGCATGAGACAGTCAGATTAACAGAATAAACAAACAGCCAACCAAGCTAGCACTGGAAGTCGGACGATAAGAGCTATATCGGGAGCAGTTCCTCTGATGTGTGGATGTGTGCAGAGATCACTTGCCACTTTGTGTGTAAAATTTGTAACAAAAGATACTGAGACACTGAGTTAGTTTTCAGATGGGAACTCAACAGAGGTGGATAAGTGTGAATCTCTGGTGAAGCTCAACAGTGGTTAAGACAGGATGACATGGAAATGAGTCAGTTCTTTTCTCTTTTGCATCTTTCATCAGAAGCCTGGAGCGTGATCTGCCCAGTATTGGCCTTGGATGACGTGTGCCCGCTTCCATCTCAAGCTGGAGTGAGCAGTGTGTGTGCCACGCACCCGATCTGATTGCTTCCTTTCACGAGCTAATGACCTTCTTGAGCGGGAGAGCTCCCTTCCGCCCACGTGCAGCTGAGATGAACAGTGATCGGGTCCAGACTGTGTGACAGCCAGCCAGGTGGTTCTTTGCAGAGGGCTGCACAGCTGAGAGAGAGTGGACAGACACCGGACTTAACCAGCACCCTGCGACAACAAGGGCGAGGGAGGGAGAGAGAGAGAGAGAGAGAGGAACAGAGATAAACATAGAGTAGGGGAGACAGAGGAAGCGATATCCCGAGAGATGGTTTTGATGATATACCACATTAAAGAGGAAATGATGGAGAAGCTTAGCTAGCTGCAGATCGCCGATCTTGTAGCTTTCGTGAACAAAACACGCTTTCTGTCCCACAACATAAAAATCCCCGACTTGGAATACACACACAGACACACACGTGAACGACTCAGAGGCAGGCTGCCGGCGCTGTCCCCACTCGCTCCTTTAGGACTCTTCCACAGGAACAAAAGGACAAAAGGCCAAAGTGCACAAGGCACAAGAAAGGCTTTCATGTCGTCGACCACGTGGATGCTACAATGCACAGACCCTCCCTCACAACTAGGGAAGGAGTAACAGGGTATCTGTGTGCATCCGTCGCCCTCTGACAAACCTCTGACAGCAAAGGAATACAGTGCGATGGCAATGACAAAGGACAGATTATTGCTATGACATCCTAGCTGTGCAAGCACACCAACAAACCACAGGGCTACTATTTCTCCTTCCCTAACAAGGACCTGCAATTTTTTTTTTTTTACATTATCTTATTTTTCTCTTTGGCCTTATCCTGCTATATTGTGAGCTGGATGGAGCAAAATTCCTAGCAGAAGCTCATCTCAGCTGGCTTGTGGTGTCCAATCTGCCAAGACAGCTCAGTCGTAAGTGGATGTTGACGGTACAGACAAGCCTGTATGAGCATGGTGTGTTCTTATGACATCCTGTCGGGACACCTCGGGACCTGCTGCTGGCTCACAGGTTCCTGAGGAGGACTCAGTGCAGCGGGGAGGGGTAAGTGACTTGCTTCTGTGATTGTCTACATCTGAATGTGTGTGTGTGTGTGTGTGTGTGTGTGTGTGTGTGTGTGTGTGTGTGTGTGTGTGTATTGCTGGCATGCATCCATTCATCTCTGTGTGTATTTCGCACATGTATGTCTGTGATGCCATGTCTGCACTTGCTATTCTCAATTGTCTGGTCTCAGTCTGAGAGTGAAAAAAGGCCTGCTTAAGGGAAACAACAAAACCTTCACAATTTACAAGGTACCACAAATGCCATGAATCAGATTTGGCATATGTCAAGCACACTAGCAAACTTCTTGGCTAAATATAAATGCTTGAAGTTAGACTGAGTTCAAAAGGTCAAGATTTTAAATTACCTTCCTTACTATTCACTCCAGAGGACCCTAAAATATTGCACTTTGAGAGTAACATATGTGAGTAACTGGGCAGACTCTGACCAAAAGAAATGGAATAAATCTTTCTAAGAGGATTGCAGTCTCAATTCAGAGACACAAAGGGAGAGAAGTCCATTTTTCCCAGGCTTATAAGTGAGAAACATTTTACTTCCTCACAAGAGACTATAGTCCTTATCTTAAGCTTGCTCTTCACATTATGAATCATGCTCAGTTCTGCCTGCAAATTCTTACTCAGTTCTGCCTCAAGATCTGTAACTCTGAAGTATGTGAAAGTAAGGTGAGGCATTTCACAATTAAATGAAAAGCCTTCTCTACCATGACTCCATTGGGGACATCCAAGTGTCCCAATTAGCAAGCAACTGCAGTGAACATTTGCTGAGCAAGGGATGCAGCCAACAAACCAAATGATACCAATACAACACCTTCTAACCATTTCTACCTTCTCCTTTCTGTTGTATTCCATTCTCATTCCCCACTGTTCTGCAGGAGAATGCATACCCCTCCTGTGCTGGAACTCCAAGCCACCATGAGTGACATCAACAACAATAACAACGTGACCGTCCTCGACAGTGCCGACCCATTGGATCAGGACATGGATGCAGCCCTGCTCTATCCCGTCAGCTTCCAGGTGTCCCTGACCGGCTTCCTGATGCTCGAGATCGTGCTGGGCCTGAGCAGCAACCTCACTGTGCTGGTGCTCTATTGCATGAAGTCCAACCTGGTCAGCTCAGTAAGCAACATTGTCACCATGAACCTGCACGTGCTGGACGTGCTGGTGTGCGTGGCTTGCATCCCGCTCACCATCGCCGTGGTGCTACTGCCGCTTCAGGAGGACAACACGGCACTCGTCTGCTGCTTCCACGAAGCCTGTGTGTCTTTCGCTAGCGTTGCCACGGCAGCCAACGTCTTGGCGATCACCCTGGACAGATATGACATCTCAGTGCGGCCGGCGAACCGCGTGCTGACAATGGGGCGTGCCGTGGCCCTGCTGGGCTCCATCTGGGTGCTGTCCTTCCTCAGTTTTCTTGTGCCCTTCATGGAAGTGGGTTTCTTTAGCCAGGGCAGGGACTTGAAGGGGAACCACACCCTGGAGTATGAGGATGAGGACTTATGGGCCAACCACTACAACACAGACCTCGGCCTTTACTACCACTTGTTGGCCCAGATCCCCATCTTCTTCTTCACGGCAGTGGTCATGCTAGTGACCTACTACAAGATATTGCAGGCGCTCAACATCCGGATCGGCACTCGTTTTCACACCGCTGCCCCTAAGAAGAAACCACGCAGCAAGGGCAAGAAGGCAGCCGTTTCGATGACGGCATCAGGGACCGCGTCGGCAACCCAGCCCGAGTCCACAGATGCCTCACAGAGCAGTGCGGCTATGCGGAACCCACCGTTGGCCATGCGCACATCTGTGTCAGTCATCATTGCCTTGCGACGTGCCGTCAAGCGCCACCGGGAGAGGCGGGAGCGGCAGCGGCGCGTCTTTCGCATGTCGTTGCTCATCATCTCTACTTTCCTACTCTGCTGGACACCCATCACGGTGCTCAATGCAGTCATCCTCAGCGCCGGACCAAGTGCCATGGCAGCCCGACTGCGCCTGGGCTTCCTGGTCATGGCCTACGGCACCACCATCTTCCACCCACTGCTCTATGCCTTCACCAGGCAAAAGTTCCAGAAGGTCCTCAAGAGCAAGATGAAGAAGAGGGTGGTGTCTGTAGTGGAGGCTGAGCCAACACCCAACAACGTGGTCATCCACAACTCCTGGATCGATCCCAAACGAAACAAAAAGGTGACTTTTGAGGAGACAGAGGTCAGGCAAAAGTGTCTCTCATCTGAGGATGTAGAGACATAAAACGAACCATCCGACTCATAATGAACTCATGCTGAGGTCAATTATCCTTTATCAGGTACCAACATGCCGAAAAAAGGGAAACCACTTATCCAAAGCAGACATGTGCATTAAAGTGTATTACCTGTACAGTTTCACAGCGTGGAGCAAATAATTTAATACTATTTATTGTCATGGTGACTAGATGTCATGGACAGTTCAAAGTGTGTACAGACTGCATGTGATTTTGTTATAGTGGTTAAATGAAATGGTGTAAATATAGGAATTATGTATAGCAGAGTACTTATACATTCGTGTACAGACATAGGAAGAGAGGCCTGTGCTATCTGTTTGTTTGTAATAAATAAAACCTGAAGCAGGTGGAAATACATTCTGATACCCAGTTGTACTTTGTGCCAATTCTACTCTCAGTTGTCTCCCTCTCTCTGTCCATCTCAGTTTCTCCCTCTGCCAACAAGAGCACTTTGCAAATCACAAAACACATCAAGCGACCACAGTGATGCAAGGATTTATAGAGAGCCCTTTCCATCTGCCCGTAAACTCAGAAAATGAAGATGAGAACAGGGAGAAGATAGAGGCGAATGAAGGTGGGTGCACAACAGGGGTTGTCATGCCAACACCAGCGGTTCCAATAATGCCAAAGAAACACCCAACATCCCTGAATTTCCCACAGGGATCAACATAATACCCATACTTTCAGTAATCAACGGTTGCCAACTCTGTTGTCAGGGTCAGCTACCCCTTTGGTTCCAAGATACGTGAGCTAAGGCATGTAGGACACATTAGCTTTGTCTGTTTATTATTGATCTGACCCCGCATGGCCTTCCCTATTGCCCTTAACCTCTCTGGTATGCTTGAGAGCTCCACTGCTATGCCCTCGCCCTAATCTCTGGCTGGCTGCTCAACAAGGTTGAGAGGAGTAAGGAGCCTAAGAGTCAGCATCTGCTTCGCTTCAAAAACACTCCCGGCGGCCGTCAGACAGGCGGAATCAGACCCTTATCTGCTTTTATTGAGGATCTCCGAAGGGCACAGGCGAGTTACATTGCGTCGCCGTCGGGAGGTGTGAGGGCAAAAAAGCCGGGCAGGGCTGCCCCTGCCCCGGGCCCGTGACACTGGACTTAAGTGGTCATGAGTGGCTGGGTCATACCAGCACTTACCCTTGGGAACCCAGGGGAGTCTGTGCTATTCATTTATTTATTTATTTAGCCCTTACTATTATCGAAGGTCTGGGATACCAGATAACAACTATTCAGCATGGCTGCCCATGCATCAGCATCACCCTCCAGCATGCTGACAATGGAAGGTCATGCGTTCCTCGGCACAGGCAGTGGCTACGGCGGTGGTGCTGCAGCACATACACAATACAAGTGCAAGTCGCAAAAACAAATAGTGTCTTATCACAACACTGCTAATGTGGTTGCATAAACAATTCATAAGAATTACGGGAGCACTAACACTGAGGTGACACTGCAAAATGAAACGACGGCTAAATTCTAATGTCTCCCACTACCCGTTCTGAATCCTCAAGGACTTAACTGGTATGAATCTGCCAATCACAAAGTCGATTCATGTCAGTTAAGCCTGAGCTAAGAGATCAGGGCTTTGAGTATAGGGGGTTTAGGGCAAAGGATTTAGATTTATTTTCCCCCAAAGCAGACACAGCAATAAACAAACCACTGTTGAACACTCATTGTACAGATAATTTTACAGTTGAGGCACATTCGAACTTGGACAGAACAGATGTTTTTCTTTAGGCTAACAAAGGTTAATCTAAGGATGTGCTGTCCACAAGGGCATTGCTAATATCAGGCTTGAGGATGATCTAATCAACATGAGCTCCTCTATCAAAATAAATAAAAAAAGAAAGAAAGAAAGCCTGATGTCCACCTTCAGCATTCCACACAGTAAATCAATGGGTTGATTTTTCAGCTCGAGCTTAATATACATTTTAAGAGATAATTACAAGGCCACTTGTTGGCAGCTCTCCAGGAAGCCGTAACACCTCAGAGAAGATTTTAAAGCTGATGAAGGGTCCATCTGATAGTTCATCAAATGGCATCCTAATAGCCAAGAGGGAGAGGAGGGAGTTTGTGTGAGGCACAGGCTACGTGCTGGAACTGCCTGTACTTATGCACTGTGTGACTAATGCATGTGCATCCACCAACCGCACTCATGTGGACTATTTACAGGCACATGAGTAATGTGGTTAGAATATCGACGGGCAACAGGTCAGACCGCTTATCCTCCTGTCGAAGAAATGCAAGTGAGTTACGAATCAGTGGAAGATGTAACGCATACCTGTTCTCTACAGAAGTGGAGGTGAATCATGTTCTCCCGTTCTTAAGTGTAGCCATTTTTAAATACCAACTGATTCATCCCTGTGGATCTACAAGCGCAATCGAAGTGCTGCATGGAACATCTAAAGGTTCCCTCTGGACCAGCACAAGATGAGCCTGGGGCTATGGAGAGGGAGCGGTAGGGGCTTCGCTATCTCTCTCCAGGCCTTTCACGAGGCTCATGTGAAGGGAATATGGATATTGGGGATTTCTGTGAAGCCTGTGCTGTTACACATAGCCAGTCACATGGGAGGAGGAACAAGATCCTCAAGCAGCTCTGCTCACTGCTTGCCCCTACAGTGTGTAGACACAGGGAGAAGTAAATGATGAAGGGGCCTTTTATTGGCAAAATTAGAAAACATGGTGGCTTGCGTGAATGTTTATTGCTTGCTGTCAGACAGAACTCTAACTGTGAGTGGTTAAGCAATGGATGCCCCTCAAGTCAAGGGAAAGTTACTGTACTACAAAGAAAGGGGTGTGGTTGTCTGCCTTTATCCGTGAGCGTAGCGTAAACACATCTCATTCATGGCAGCTACACCACTATAGCATCCATAATCAATAGAACAAACAAACGACATGAAATCGTATCACTCTGCAAGAGGACCAGCCACATTGATTATGCTGAACAACAAGAACAAAGAGCACTGCAGCTTAGGTCAACTATTAATATCATAACGTACGCCTAATGCTTTTTCCCGAAAAAGTAAAAAAGGTACATTAAGAAAACTCTGCCAGTAAAAGCTTCGCAAAAACACAGGCTGATCTTAAAAAAATGACTGAAGTGCTCCGTCCTTGAAGAGAAGTGACAGGCAGGTGGATAGGTTTGTAATTTATCAAGGATTTCGAACCAGAATACAAAATCGATGACCTACAAAATTAAACTACAAAACTACATGCATGTACTAAAGACATAAACACGAGGATATAGCATGTAGACTGTCTTTACCATTATCTTTGTAAAGCACATTGAGCTTCCTGTATGAAATATGCAATATAAATAAACTTGCCTTGCCTTCCCTTGCCTTGCCAATGGAAGGAATGCGGCAGCTAGACTGCTCCTATACTTTGTGCTGTGTGCAGCCTGCTGGTGTAATCTCTCGGACTGAACACATAACCTATGACTGACACTGCCACCTCTCTCCAAAATGAGCTACAAGGGCTTTCATTAAGACTGCCAGTGCCTCTGTCTGTCTCTGTCTTATGAGAGTCTCCTCTCGTTCCAAGACTGCTCAAGTGACACCTCAGAAGCACCTGCTCCTGACCAGGCGATGGGGCAGAAAAGAGGACGAATAATATAAAAATAACAGGGAGAAAGGCAGAAGCCAATCAAATGGCCCCTCCAACCTTTCACACTGACTCAGGATCAGTCCCCTCTCATCTCCTGCCGTTCTCGACTCTTGGGAGTTTGGAGCTAAAGTTCCCTGGCAGAATCACACAGTGTCTCTGAGCAACTTCGCCTGACACTTCAGCTCTTTTGAGTGACAGGCCCATCAAGTGCACAAGGGACTAAAAAAAAGACTGTGTTTTCAGCTTCTATCTTCCAGGTTTTTGATATCCATTGCCTTGATATGCAAATCTAGAATTCAATAAACACCTCACTTAAAAAAAAAAAAAAAAACAACAGTAAGGGTAATAGATGATTGGGTAATAGATGAAGATATATAGTCATAAGCTAATGCTTGAAA
>JAVQKI010068609.1:0-14050 GCA_036025975.1 Nematalosa erebi
ACTTTTTTCTATGTCTTATCTGTAAACTTTAAAAAGATGTAGTATTATTATAACATCTGCTTACATTCCATTTCTGATTACTTAAACCACCTCAAACCTGATGTAGGCCATAGTGAGGACCTTGTCCTGGTTCATATGTAACACCATGGAGATTCAGCTAGTTCAGAGCTGCAACTTTGCTACCGGTTAATGCGTCAGGGTTCTCGTGCAGCCCTGTCCTCTGTTAGCTCCTCTATCCTTACCACCAGGCTGTCCATCAGGTCAAAGGTCACCATGGCACTCTGAAGAACCTGCAAATGCAACACCAGATGAATGTGGTCATATACAAACAGGTAGCACATTGTTTTTCTTTGTATCTGTCAGCTTTAAGGTTAATAAATCAGTGGTTGTTTAGTTTAGTAAGCTTGACACTTGACATTACCTGATGTTGTTCCTCTTCAGACATATTGGACAACTTTGCGTCTTTCACATTGATTTCACGCACTGGTTTCTTTGATTTCCGAGCTTCTCTTCTCTCTGAAAAACATATATTTTCAATTATGTTAAAATCGCAATAAACGTAGTTGATTCAACTCATGAAAACTTATATAAGCTAAAGCCATCTTTCCGTACCCTTGGCTTTATTTTTCTGGTTCTCTTTTAGAGTTTTGAGTTCGGAGCCGTAGTAGGACCTGGACATGCTGAGGCAGACACGTAGGACTCTCAGGTAGCTGTCAGACAGCTTACACAACTGTGCCCACATCCCTTTCTGGAAGAGAAATAAGCAGAGGTTGTAACCAACTACACTGCAATGTGGTGCTCATGCAATAATATTCTGGCTAAGGTTATATCATGGTGTTTTGTGTTGCTAATACTGTTAATCTTTTTCTCTGAAGATTTTTATATTGCACTTTTCATGACCACTGATCTAATGCTGCGTTTTTATACATTTCCCCAGCACTGGATAATTACTTTAGTTTGTTGTGCCCATTACTTACTGAAGAACTCTGTTCTTTCTCTTTGATAAGCAAGAAACGGAGCAAGTTGAGGGTCTCCATTACTCTGTTGAAAAGATAGAAAGAACCATAACAACAGTGACAAAAAAAACTACTTTCAGGTCATATCAAACTGGCATCAGTGCATTACCCTCTCTTGGGAACCTATGAGAAAAAAGAGTCACCATGAAAACAAACAAAGCCCAAGCCAAAACCAGATTAACAACCCATCTTCCCATTTGCCTGTGTGTGTGATGAGGATGCTCATATCATTAACTGGAGAAAGCCTCATCAGCTGACTGAAGACACTGACATCCAGAGGCATTTATCCTGTTATATAAGCAAGTAAGTGGCCCTTCACATGACACCAGAGTCCTGGCGCCTTGGGGCACTGTGTGTGTGTGTGTGTGTGTGTGTGTGTGTTTTCTGTGTCTCTGTCTGCCATCTGCCTTGTGCTGGATCACAGGCATGACTGTCCAAGATACTCTCTGCAGCATCCCATCTATTAATGATGAAGCAGGACGGGGCTCCCTTACATGCCTGCCAAGCCTCTGTTACCAGTGAGCTGGGAGTGGAGTTTGTTACGGGCTCACTGAATAGAGAGAGGGTGTCAATGGTCAGTGGTTACCATGAAATAGAGTGATTATAAATAGGTTTATTAACTTAGGAAAACATTTCTATGCAGACAAAGATGGTGATTTCAGTGCATATGTCCTGATGAAGGAAAAACAATCTTTTAATAGTTTCATAGATTTTGAGATTTACATAACTGCAGCAGTTGGGAAGAAATAACCAAGTGCAGTTTGTTGGTGATACAAATTGGCCTCACATTTCAACGTGGTGATGAGCTTCACTATTAAATAAATGTACAAAGGCTTGGCAGAGTGGAGACTGATTTTCTTGGAGGCTTAATCTACGTATAGGCAATCTACACTTTGAGTTAAAGAGATGTGTATAAGGATGTTTCTGTGTTTAAAATGAGTAGATGAGGAGACATCTGTCACCTTGGGGAACTGCAAAGTGCTCCCACACCCTAGAGAGTATTCCTGCCTTACCTGTCCATGCCGTGCAGCAGGTCAGTCTCGACTCCCTGTGGGAGACACACGGCCAGCTGCAGGAGGGACAGCAGGTGCTCCCCTGAGAACCAACAGCTCACCTTCCCACACTGGACCAACACACAACACAGCAACTTACAATACAGAAACAAACAATTTACAGATATTTTGTACACTCTGGAATATATTGTAATGTTTTTTGAAGATCTCAGGTTCTTTTTGATTGCACATGCTCATGTTTTTTTTCCTATTGCCTTAAATTGTTTACCTTAGCCCTGTCCACCTGGTTCTTGATGTTCTTCATGATATGGCCCTCCACCCCAGCATGATGGCTGGTTTTTAGTATGCACCTTCAGTTGGACAGAACATGGAAGTGTCTATGTGCATGGTCTGACACACTATGTTATGCATCTCAGGAGACAAGGTAAATGTATGCAGAACCAAAATATATAATTTAATGTAAAAAAAAAAAAATCTTGACATGCTAATTCATAATACATAAGTACCACATCTTGCCTGTGGTAAGCTACTTGAATTAATTACAAACTTTCAAAGGTTTTGTTTATTTCGGGGGGGTCAGTACCGTATTTAAGTGTAAAAATGTGTCTTTGAAGTTTAATGTAAGTACAGTTTTTGTTTTCTTACCTGAAAAATCTGTGTTTGGCCTCCCCATTTAGTTTGTCTATGAAAAGTTGGAATACATGAAGCCCCTTAGTTTTCTGTGAAAAGATGGCATGAACAACCAATGTTAGTTTTTATTTAACAGTGGTGTACTACTGTATGTTAGGTATAGCTTTCTCACATTTTGCTCAGTACACAACTCACCAAATGCTTCATTGGACAAACAGTCATAATTTCCACCAAGCTCTGCAGGAAAACAATTATGATTACCTCAAGAATGGCCTTGCATATTTTGCATAAGAATATTTGTTTTGGCCGATATGCTAATGTGGTTTGTATCTTATTTGTGTAATCGTTTCTTTCCTCACTACACCTGCATTCACCTGGGGGACAGTGAAGAAAGACCTAAGCTCCAGAATCTCCACTGGTAGGCTGCAGTCTTCTACTCTTTCCAAACTCTTTTCACACAGATCCTGAGAGGACAGAAGAGTTTATGCACATTCTATCAGCAACTGGCAATTACTATAGTGACAGTTTTGTGCCATGACAAAAAATAAACTTTGAACACTCCTTTTCCAATCTACTGTAGATACCAAATGTGAACTGCATCCTTACCAAACCTTTCGTAAGCCATGATTCATCTTTCCTGTCAGAGAAAATCCATTTTACACTGTTATGAATATTCTTAGTGGTAACTGATGTTTCAGAAGTTAGTGTGGTCAAAAATTAAGTTAACTCTATGCATCTGGCAGCTTACCTCGCTAGCAAGAGGCTGACATAGTCCATGTTGCGCTGCAGTATAAAAAAGGAGCTAAAGGGAGACAGTATAAGTCATGCATTAGTGAGTTAGTTATTTTGATTCAGGCGTGCAACCTTTTAAATTTAGTCCGGTACACTGACTGAACCAAATTAATCTCTTCTGCATAGAGGTGTACATCTTTGCTCTGACAGCATTAGAGGTTTCAACATCCTCCGCATAGTAGGCCACAAGGGAAATGACATGACAGTTTCGCACAAATGTATGTGCGAGATATCATATGTGGTTAAAGAACAACGAGGCCCAAGATGTTCCCGAGAGGTTCAACTCCTGTGACTGTGACTAGCACTGGTGCAGCTTAAAGCACAGCCGAGAAAGAACAGATCTGACGAGGGATAAAAATAACTAAGATGTTTAACGTCTTTGTGGGTGTTTTAATGTTTTTCATGCAACACCAGGGCAAAAAAAATAAGACAGTGTCAAAAGGGGGTGTAAAAGTGACTGGCATGTCACTCCAACAGCTAAAATGTCAAAGGCAGGAGTTGACTTTAAAACCTTTACTGCACCTCTGACCTGAGTGTGTTGGTTGTATATTGGTTGATGTTAAAGATTTGTGGTCAACAATGTGGTTGGATGTTCTTTTCATGTGTTAAACAAACTATTAGCAAACTAAAAAGTTAAGCATGTTCTGAAAATAAATCCAACTACTATCCCAACCTAAAGATGGCAGGAAATGTCTCCATGGCAATAAGCTTGACAAAGAGGAGGTAGGCAAGACAGGCAAGGGACTCTGCGGACTCCCTGGCAGCCTTACAAATTGGCTCATCTCCGCTTCTCATTGGCTGGAAGAACAGGAGGACTGGTAGAGGCTTGTAGATTGCAGGGAGTATGGCCTGGAGTGGTTCAAATAAATGTGTTGTCACACCATTTGTTATTCCAGTCATCAAAAACCTCACATAGTAACAATATACAGTACTGTGCAAAAGTTATAGGCACGCCATATGTTTTATTTCAGCAGTGCCTAACACATTTATAGCTTTCTGTATTCAAATTTAACAATGAAATGCATTTGTACAAAGTATTTAAGAACAGATAAAATGTACTTCTGATTCTGTATTCAATCTTAAGCCTGCCATAAGTTGTTGGCAGATCCAGATGTGATAGGGGTCTGGAGATCAGTTGCTGATCTCACCTAGAGACCTAAAGCATGTTTTAGGTGACCCCAACTCATTATGCCTTGCCAATATGCTTGTGTCACTGCAGCATCTTTTTTGCACATGTGAGCAACTAATAGCTTTTATGATAAAAAAAAAATGTGTTGAATATCCAAAAGACATTTGCAGAGGCTTACAGCACTCTTCTCTAGAAACTCTTACACTAGTCATTTGAGGTTAACTTCCCATCAGGTGGTAACTGAAGACTGACCACACAAGGTGACGAAACCCTCAGGTCAATCAACTCCCTTAATCAATTCACTCAAACTACGAGGTGCAACAGAACCCCACACAGACTGCAGCTCTTCATGGACAGTGATGCTCGGGCCTGCAGTATCATGTTTAAAAATGTGGCTTACCATGATGTCATTGGCAAAGGTCCAAAAAGTGCTGCTCGGATCCTGCAACATTGCCTGCAACAATGGCTCCCGAAGGCTCTTCATGCAACTTAAGACAAAGAATGGGACTGTTAGCACAGAGAACCAGCTCCCATACGCCAATCAAATCAGCATTTACTGTGTACTAACACAGTTGGTACCCACAATACTGGAATTTGGATAGGAATCTGGAGTTAATAGATCACAGTGCATCATGAAATTGAATTGCGTAGTGAGAGTCAATTTTGTAATACATTATTTTCCACAATATATCAAGTTTTGCTAGTGTCTGAAAACAACACCGGGGGAGCTAAAATGTCAACTTTAACTTCCTTTTTAAGTACCACAGTGATGCATGAGAAGAATGAGGTCTTGCACCATCTTGTGCACTCAGTGTCTGTGATGTTATCAGAGTGGGAAAGAGAATGAATGAAAATCACAATAACCTATTAAATAAGTCTTTGCAGCGAAACGTAGCTACATTCACAATGACATTGTAAGTATTGCAATTTTGAACTCTACATTTCTACATTTTGTTCACAAATTGCAAAGCACTGAGACTCACAATTTAAGAACGTCTGCTCTTAGCCTGTCATTTGCAAAGGCCTTTGAAGCAGATGCTACTCCTTCCTTAGAGTCACCCTTCTTCACTTCCTCCACAAAGGGCTGAAGGAAGTCTAGTAGGATCATGCAGCACTGGCACAGGCCGTGCGCGTCAGTCTTTTCCTGCTGCCTGGTGTACGGCACTGGTAGCCGGGCCACCTGCCTCTGTGCAGTCTCCAGCACAGCACCCACACACGGGGCCCTGTGATCACCCAGCCTCAGCAACACTGCAGCATGAAAAAGAGGCCTGATCTGGTTAGCTGCAGTTATGGTCAAATACCAGCAGGGGGACACAGGCTATTTACAATGATCTGCACTACTCAGAGAAGGGACTCAGTTGTTTACACATGATTCAAATGAATGAGATATTTTGAAAAAAGGAACAATCATAAACAATGTGCAGAGTGCAGTGGGTAGACTTTTGATGTTCTATTACCTGTCTTAAGATGAGGGAGGAGACATATAACTGTCTCACCAATCAATCCTGGATCACAGTCCTCTAGTTGTCCGAACAACATGTCAAAGAGTTCCTTTGGGTTACAAGTCTGAATGGAACATTGAGATGGACATTTGTAAGATGATATGACAGATGTGCGGGATGTGTTTTATAATGCCCACCATAAAGTGCTTTTACCTGCACTAGATGAGCGACAGCAGCTTCACAGTTCACAGGGTTCCGCTTCCTCTTTGAAATCTCTTTGACCAGTGGCTGTAACAGCCCAATGCCCAGAGCCTTGACTATACCCTACAACACAGGTGAAAAAAAAAAAAAAAAAAAAATTATGACAAGAGTTAAATTATATGTTTTAAAAAGCTACAATGCCAATACAAGAGCTTGCTGGTTGCCTCTGGGTGGAATAAAATGGAGACAATGAGCACAGTAAAGGCATGGACTTAATAATGCATGAATAGAACAGGAAGACAATCTAGAAACGGTATATTCTACACATATTTTAAACCATGGTGGCTAATGAAAATCCCCAAATTATCCTGTCGTTTTTTTTATGTAGCAGCACTTTGAGCTGAGTGCCCCTGAAGGCAAAGCAGGAAATCTGACTGGACCCAAAAACACCTTAGTGTCAAAGGTCAGTGCCTTGGGCATGGGGAGGAGAAAGGGGATCTAGGGGGCATGGAGAGCAGCAGTGAAATGGGTCCTGAGCTGTTCCCAAAGGACCAGCACATTTTGTCCACTCTCACAGCTAACTTGTCGTTTATATTCTGTGCTTGCAATTCACAGCTATTTTTATTTTGTAGGCCCCAGAGTCTTAATTCTTTGGCCAGTTTGCATTTAGAGCTGCATTAAACATCTTGTAATGTATGCTTGGGCCAGATTGTTCATGGCCTTAAATGTCACATTCTACTCATATCAGACTCTAGAGTATCAAAATGCTGTAATGATATTTTTGGACAATGGATGTTTGGGTTGCATAAAGCAAACAATTTTGTCCAAGTGACTCACACTGTGTTAGCAATTAACAGTAAAAGTTTTGTAAAAACAAAACTAAAAAGTGACAGCAAACATAAGGACAAACAACAACAAACAAAAAAAAGACAAAATGTATAAGCTGTGCCAACATAACCATCAAATATAAACGCTATATATGTATATTTACCTGGTTTTTCTCTTCTTTGATGAAGTCCAGTACCTTGGCACTCTCTCCTTGATCAATACAGGCACTGCCGATTTGGATACAGAGTTCACGGTCCTTTTGCCTGAATTTGTGCTCTGGCGTATTCCGCTGTGGTCAACACAGAACATGGACAGGAAATTTCATCGTAAGGAACCAAATGGAAAATAAAGAAGGCCTAGAGATTTCTAGCACACAGTACCAGTTGCATGCAAATATTTGACACTATGTGTTGATTATTGTGTCTGTTTTATATTATTACCCTAAAATGCCATAACTGGCATAAAGTTACTGATATTTGAGGAGTGAGGCCCAGCATAGTGCCGGGCCATGACAGCACTATGTCCTCAATCAACTGTGTCAAAAACGACCAGATCTGATTTCCTGGTGTTTTTCTGATGATGTAGCAGATCGTTCACTCACCCATTTCAGAACGACGTCTTGAAACTTTGGCATTGCGTGGGTCTACGCTTTCCAAAACCTCCAGAAGTGGTAACTCGGTTTGATTACAGATCTGATTGTAGTAGGCTATTGTGTGGAGCAAACAAATGTTTATAAAAAAAAAACAAAGTGTCTTCTGCTGCTGCGTTCACGAGTTAAAGTAAGCCGTCGACACAGTGAGCAATGACCGGTGCTCTTCTGTTAAGCTCTTACCAAAGCAGTGTGCCTGAGTGTTAATAGGATTATGACGGGACGATGTTACATGGACAGAGGGAGGACAGAAACCTCTAGAATGGACTAGCCAAGACGACTGGGCAATACTTGAGACCAGACCATTCCCTGACCTTTGTGTCTGTGGTTCAGTTTTTAATAACTGTTGCGCAGGACAAGGACTAATCTTCCGCCAAAGCAAAATAAGACAGATGTCACTACATAATCACGAAGCAATGGCAGCATCCCCGCTTATGATAGAAACAGAAACCAACACAGAAATCTATTTCACATGTAAAGTCTACGAATGTTAAAAGGTAGCTAAAACCTAAGAGAGAAACTAACTCGGAGCTCCGACAAGAAAACCAAACCCACAGTAGTTTATGACCTCTTGATGGATGAGCAATCGGTTGTTCAAACAAGTGGCATTGTGTCCAGAATGAATACAGGTCATTAGTCTGTCTGTCTTGTTTTCTCTCAAATCACAATGAGGGTTATAGGCTGCAGACCTCGCTCTATATGATGTTTCGCCAGACACGCGCGTGTAAGGCGATACCCCTCGCATCCTTCAAATATCCTGTAACGGGCCCGATTGGTGTGCGCAGAGGCCCTGACCAAGGTACTGATTTCAACAAAGTGAAGAAGCCACCATGTTTGAGCGCCAGGATTTCTGTCCACAGCTGCCGGTTTGGTTTGCTCAATCTATTGCGCTTCGCTGAAAGGCGGATTACAAAAGACTGGCAAAGTAAATACGAGGCAGAGGCATAATTGCAAACTGGTGATTTGTTGTTCTTGCAGTTGTTGACACTTTTTCTGTTGTAGGTACAAGGAGAAAGATAGATTACAAAGACACAGGGTTTCACATTATCAGATGTTGACCCACAGCTTTCGTGTTGATCATATTTCACGATATAAAAGGCCACTGAGGAAGCGTTGCTCAAGGACAGCAGTGCAGCACCGGGATTTTGCTCAACGGCTGTTTTAGTCAGCCTCAGGCTTAGGCTTTTCGGCGTTTCTTTCTTTGAACTTTTTAAGGCCACGTCTACACCGCTCTGGGTGCAGGTAGTCTTACACCACAGGCCACTGTAGGTTGCTTTAAGGTTAGATGTGCAATGACATCTTGGAGGACTCTCTGTAAGACAACATGAATTAACTGTGGGGGTACCCAATTTTTAAATGTATTGACCCTGACTTTCAAATATTTTTTTGACTTTGCATAGATATTCTGTGAAGGCCTGAGTAGGAAAGAGAAGGGATGGTGGCATGTTTATGTACCTATTTGTCTGTGTGCTCTATTCTGAAAGGGATCAGCTCCAACTCTTATGAATATTTTACAGCTCAGAATTCATCCTGTAAGCTTGCAGTGATGTCTGATTACTCTGGAGGGCAGTGTTTTCTCATTGTGCTGTGTGTCTTGCAGTTAAGCTTAGTAAATACAGTGCAATTATGGTGACCCCATTACTTCCTTCAGCAATTATTTATTGTCCTCAACCAGATGACCAAAACTCTATATAGACTACACAATTCTGCTCAGATTTCCAGGTTATAAAGACACCTGTTCGTCTTGAAAATTTGTAGTAAATGTATTAGGCCTGCAACCTCAAGTTTTTATATTCATGATTCTTTCAGGGTGTTGTTCAATAAAAAATCCATTCTTCAAACATTACTTTTAAACATTAAACATTATTTTCAAACTCTTTAGTGTTTGCTCCTCACCAGATCTCACTGCTGCGCAGTTAGTGAGCTGAAGGCATTTAGAGAACAGCCGGCCACTGAGAGGCAATGCTTAGGTCACTGCTATCGCATGGCTACCTACTGTATATTTAATAGGCACCAGCAACCAGAAAACAATTGTGTAACCCGACTACCTGACGGACCCATTGCTGTTGAGGGCTGGACATCTGAAGGGTTGTAAAAAAGAACAATATGTGGACTGAGAGAGAACATACGAAAATGTGTTTAGCCTGTGTGAAGTTTTCTGACCTCATTGTAGTGGCTGTCTAACATACATTCAACACAGAGCACGCATCTAAAAATTGGTTTATTTGTTGTGATTCTTAATACAGTGTTTAGCTTTTGGATTTTGAAGACTATATTTCATTGTCCATTAGGCCTATGTATCTCCATTCAGCTGTGTGTGTTACAGTAGCTTGCCTTTTTTTCCAACCAGTCTGGGCCCCAGAGACTCCTGGGAGCAGTGGCTGGAGCTGCCTAGCTGCCCTCCACCTCCCCAGGCCCCAGTCCACATGTCAGGAAAAAACTGCTGTGCTCTGGGGCTCTCCCCTGGGTGCCTGCATCAGCCTGTTGGCCTGCTTTATGGTTACTAGCGATGGATTTCTTCTGATTTGAGAGTAGGGAAATGTCCATTCATCCCAGATTTGAACTACTCTGACAAGCAAGTGTGCTGTAGAGAGTGGAGAGGCTGAGGTATATGGAGATGTGACTGTTGGTTTTGTGGTAGACTCGGGAAGCTTGCCACCATATTTTATTTACCAATGAATCTGTTTTCCCCCTTATTTTTAAGTGGATGCACTTGTTTTAACCTCTCAGTGAGAATTCAGTTTCCTCATAGATTATTTGAAAGAATCAATCTGTAACTCACAGTGGCGAAATGTTCCATAATCATTTTGTTGGCATATAAGAAATAGAAATGTATAATAAAAGCCATGATTCTTTTCTCCCTTTCATAGCTCAATCGTCTCCAAAGGGATAGAAAGGCCTTAACACAGACTTCTTTAAGACTATTATTGTAAAAAAAAGTATACCTTACTACCTTACTACCTTAAGCTCACAGTATTTCACTGACAACTGGTTTGGCATATTTTATCACTGTTGAATAAAAATAAAGACTTGAAGACACCTCCAGTGTCAGAGGGCCACTGGGAGGAACAAGGTACAACAAATCCATAGTCCGGCACTGTGACAGTCCGTGCAAAACCTGCTTGCCCGTCTGTAAATCGGCATTTTGATGGCAATTACCAGTGTCAAGTTTGTTCCCAATCAATATAGTATAGAGCGGGAGACTTTTATCGACGCAGATAACAGCCACCTTCAGTCATAGACAACAAACACACACAGACACAAGCTTGTGGGAGCGTGTCTAGCGCTGATCAATAACCAGCTGTGTTGCCTAGCAGAGTTGCAGTCAGACTCCTGCCTCCCCCTCTTATCCCCCCACCCCTATCTGCCTATCCCTCCTATACCCCCTCTTTCCCTCTCGTTCTTTTCCTCCCTCCCTTTCTCTCTCTCTGTCTCTCTCTCTCTCTCTCTCTCTCTCTCTGCTGGTGCGTAAGGCCTCATTACCCCCGGTGATGGAGCCTGGTCTCCCATGGCAGCACCCCGCAGTGGCCCAGTCTGGACTGCTACATGTGAGCCGGGCTGTCAGAGTGATTTAGTCATCCGCCGCCTTTTGGAGATGCTGACACACACTGCGTTTAGGGGGCCGGTGGGAGTGGAGTGGGGGCTCCTTGTTCAATGTGATGGAGGCTTTTAGCCATTTCTGTTTTTGTTTTTTTTCTCTCTCTCTCTCTCTCCATCCTTCTGTCTCTCTAAACACTCCCTTTATCCATCTGAGTGCCTGCTCATGTGGTACTGTTTCTGTTGCACATGCTTTTGATGTTTCCATGTCACCTCCTGTACATTCAACCATGCTGCCTGGACACCTTGAGACTTTTTTCTTTTTGTCTTTTCTTTTTTTCTTTTGTTTCCATTGTTAGCTGTAATATTTATTGTTTGAATATCACTATGTTAAGAGAAAGTTTCACTTCAAGTGATTCACTCGGTAGGCTAACTTTAGGTAACATCATCAATCTTTTTTCTTGATTCATTAGAACTTGGACTGCTAGCATAATGTTATCATGTGCATAACTGTTTGCATTCCTTCAGTGTCACACAATGTACCTATTTTTAAACCTCCAAATAAAAAGAAAAACTCAAAAATAGGTGATTCACCTTGCTTTCAATCACAATTCAATTATGCACGCATACCAATGCACAGCTACAGCTGGGCAGTGGCAAACCATGTGAGCCCTCAGTATGACTTCAGTCTTTACCAGACTCCACTTCCAGATTGGGAGTAGCAGCAGCTCTGCCCTGCCGGTAGGAAAATTCAGGAGCGTCTGTGGTGGTATCGGGTTCCTCCTGCAATCATGAAAGTTTAACGGGCCGCCAGCGGGGAAACAGGGGCCTGTGCTCGAGTCACAACTCTGGCACAGATATGTCTCTCAGCCCACTGGCACCACAGATCCACCCCCTCACTACCCCCACTCCATCCTATCTTTAGCTTAACAGTTCAACGCTGCATGGGTGGCAGGAAATATGAACAGATGTGTGAATGAGTGAATAAATTCTATAATGTAAATGTGTTTTTTGTTTGAATACTAAAACTGTGATTCTGAAGGGTAGTTGTATGTCCCTTACATTTCCTATTTGCTTGTGTAAAAAATGTTTTTGTGAGTGATGGACTAGTCTAATCTAATAGCAGGGGGAAGGAAATGATGATATAAACTTGTTTGTTTCTCTTTCTTTTTTTCTCAGCCTCACTGTCAAGTGCAGCTGCCTCCTTCATCTCACAAAGGGGAGACACAGTAGAGGACAGTACATGGCTGCACTTCCTCTTGATGAATGATAAATGGCCCTGTTTGCAAAAACTTCTCTGTACATGTGGATTTTACCACACTGTAATAACCATCTGTGAGGTGATCCAGACTCCTTGTACTCGTTTGGTACTTCACTGAGCCCTTTATACACGTGCTGGACTAAAACGCAATCCAAGCAATAGGCAATTTATATAAGCTATTCTAATTACATATTTGTTTTGCTGATCCCTGATCCATTTTAAATTACACTACTTCAGTCTCCACAGAGATTACCAAAACCCACAAAAACACAGCATCTTCCTATTTACAACTTATCTGCGCTCAACAAGCCACTAAAAACACACAAGTTACATGACAAACACACTACACTTTGTGTGAACATTTTTGTAAGATAGCGTTCCTTGCAATCTGGATGTTATTATAGGGCTTATGGCTGTCTGTAAGTGGTTATATGCAAAATTGCAACAACTTTGGTACCACCAGGGAATCTCCTCTGTCCTTTTTTTTTTCCCGTCACCATACTTTCTCATTGTGTTTTACTTCCCTTCTCACACGGTTTCTTTCTTTCTTTCTCTCTTTCTTTCTTTCTCTCAGTATTTCTCTGTGTTAAGGGGACTTTGATCCTGGTGGAGCATGACACATGGGTGGGCATGAGTATAAGCCTCACAGCAGTGCTGCAGCCTGCTCCAATCATTCATTAAATCACAACATCAAAAGCAACTTTACTTGAATGCCCCGACATAAATGTTTTATTAGCACTGAGAATAAATCTTTTGTCATTTTTCTC
The DNA here is from genome assembly GCA_036025975.1 of Nematalosa erebi. Taxonomy (NCBI): domain Eukaryota; kingdom Metazoa; phylum Chordata; class Actinopteri; order Clupeiformes; family Clupeidae; genus Nematalosa; species Nematalosa erebi. The sequence continues at coordinate 13,266 of JAVQKI010068609.1, forward strand.
TCTCCTCCTTTCCCCCCTCACCCCCTGAAACATTCTCTCAGGCTCTCCTGCTTCTCTCACTCCTCCATTCTTCTTCCACTCCCCTCATCCTACCTGACTCTGACGTTCACCTAATATTTCTAGGCAAATGGCTGGCATGCTACCCTTGTGAAATGGATCTTATGAATTTTTCAACGAGACTCATAGCTGCAATCAGACCTGTTAAGTGAGAGTGTAGGCCTATCACAGGGCAAAATCATATCTGTCTTGTATTTGCTCTCACACGCTTGAACCTCTCTTTGAGCAAAATAGATTTCAGGAGATTTGAGAGATGTAAATGTGGGGCCTAACAGCAAACCACACTAGGGGTTTTACAAGTTTCCCTTTTTTTGTTGCTGGCTCTGTTAATTCCCCAAGCCGACACGTGAGGAGAAAACAGTGGTGGTGCTTGTCCATCCCTACACCCGTGCAGCCTCCTTGACAACCCTGCGTTCTGCTCAGAATAGCGCCATTATCGACGACAAACGAGTGTGGTTCTTACATAAATGATTTTTACAAAGCTCTTACTCATGTCAAAAATATGTTTTCTGAGATGGTGCTGTCACATCGTATCTGTTTCCTAGGTAAAAAGCGCTTTGTTATTCAACCCTTTTACCACGCTGAATCCTTTTAGCTCTCAAGTTAGTCAAGATTCATCAGTTATCAGATAGACCCTTAAATGTTCATGAAAAACAGTTTGACCAGTGTAACACAAAAGAGAACATGTAACATTTCTGAAAACATTTTGTCCTATAATGTAAAGGCTT
>JAVQKI010068764.1:0-11482 GCA_036025975.1 Nematalosa erebi
AAAAGGTGGTGTGTTCCTTTAAAGGGGTTATAGAATAGATGAATGGAGTATTGTAGGATACCATGTTCCTCAATGAGGATAGAGAGTATTTATAAGCTCAAATGCAGTTTTGGGCCAAGTAGACTACATATACAGGGAATTTGACTTTGGTAGATGTCAACTCTCCATACATTCAGCATATAGACATGTAGTAGTATACATTAAATGGACATATATTGTATAGATACAACAATATCCATTTACGTTTATGCATTTAGCAGCCAGGATTCGAACCCACAATTTCTAGGCTACTAGCATGCTAGCCAGGTTCCTTAACTGCTACACCACCACACACATAGGCTCCTATCTACATAATATGCAATACACAAGAAAAAGTAGTTGTAGTATCATTGCTGGTGTGCTGTCTTTCTCTCATTGAAATCATAACATCTGGTTGTCTCCCATGTGTTCTTGTATCAATATGTAAATCCTGCAGCAGCTCGATTGCTCAGTCTGTGGATTCGGGAGGTACGGACAACTTCATCCTAATCAGCCAGCTGAAGGAAGAGGTGATGGGCCTGAAGAGACTTCTGCAGCAGCGAGACCAAACCATCTTGGACAAGGATAGGAAGGTACTGTTCTTACCTTCACGATTTTGCAAAGAGCATCATGTTTTACTGAGTTGATAGATTAAGGCAGTTTTTTGTAATAGTATAGAAATTGAAACAATCATATGATCAATTGTTGCATCAAATGCAACTAGTGCATGCAGTGGGATGTGTAATTTTGTATTTTTTTTTTTGCCCTTCATTTTTTCAATTTTTTCTTTTATTACTTTTCTGTGTGCAGCTCACTGAACTGAAGGCAGATTTTCAGTACCAGGAGTCAAATATGAGAGTGAAGATGAACAACATGGAAAAAGCCCATAAGGAGGCCATGGAGCAGCAACAGGTGTGTTTTTAGCTGCCTCACTAGAGTATCACACAGACTGAATGTAACAGTATAATGTTGCCCCCAAATACCAGAAGCCTCTGTGAATATAGCACAGCTGAGGGGGTTAAACAGCACTCAGCTTATCTCTGCAAGTAAGCCTCTAGGGGCTTATTCCTCAAATATATATATTTGTGTGCGTGTGTGTGTATATGTTACTGCTGTCAGTCGATTAAAACAATTAATCTAATTAATTACAATAGAAAATTTAAGTTAATCATGACTAATCCCAGTTAAGAACACAATTAAAGTTCCAGAATTCTCCTTTATTTTTTTGTGAAGAAAGAATGTCACAAATACTCCTGGTTGGCGCAGGCTTCAGCAAAGTGGCGCTCCTTGGTTTCCTTCACAACCAACATGAGAGGGTTTAGTTGCCACAGGGGTACCCCCCATGCTTCACATCTGCCGCAGTTTGGCCATTTGCTTGTACTGTCATTCAGCGTGTCCGTTAGCTCTTTAAGTTAAAATATGTAAAAACATTATGAAGCATCTACAACATTATGCTGCTTGTATTATGTGAACAATTTTAAAGAGAAGCTCTTTCATCCCTGGACAGAGCTCTTGAAATCTTAACAAGAGCATGAGACTTGACTACTGTAGACTACATTGCCATCTCACATTAGTGCACAGTCACCTTCAGATAAACACGGCTGTCTTTGAATCTTGCGCATTCTGCTGCATAATTATACATAAATAAGTTTGGCAGTAGTTTGCAGCAGCTGCAGACTGTCTGTTCTGACGGCGTTTATTTCAATTGCGTGTCAAAGCCTAAGTGAGGCTGGCGTTGGCAGGTAGTGTGACGCATGCACCTGCATGATTAATGTGTGTAAACTTGTTTAAATTTTTCGCATTAATTACATGCGTTAACATTGACAGCACTAATACATATCATTGTCTTTGTTTCATGTAATATTTTACAGTCTAAAAACCGTGAGTTGATGAAACAAGTGGCTGCACTTTCCAAAGGGAAGAAGTTTGATCGCTCTGGAAGTTCACTCCTGCTGCCATAACAGACATCAATGGCATGGGGACGGGCCTCACTGCATTATCACTTTGAGATTAGAGGCCAAGCCTCTGTCCTGATCTCTGTGCGTGATTGATTGTTTTTTCTTTTCCTCCTTCAAACAAACAGAAGCTGTCGCGGAATTTAGATTGTATGAAAACATTTTTGAAAGGATTTTCATGGAATTGCTGATGTTTTTTGGACCGGTAGGACATTTCGGAGACCTCAGCAGATAGTTGGGGCTGTATTAAACAGCATGGGCAGGTCAGGCTCATCCACCATTTCTTTAGGTTCAGTCTGTATTTATTCATTTAATGTCTTTCTTGTCAGCTCATCATATGCAAAAGATTTCTTTGTGTTTCTTTATTTTCCCCTGTTATGCATTTTCTTTTGGTTTTCTGTTTTAATCATGTATACATCCTGACTCGTATTCCTGAATCATGGAAATGTGGAAGTGGATAGTCCTCCCCCACACACTTCTTTGTCCTGCCTAGGATCTTGTATGCAAAGACGGCCCATGAGAGACTGGTGATGTCTGTTGAGCGTATGTTTATCCCTCACTCTTAACTCTCCCTACCTGGCTCAATGTCTCGTACACTCTTTCTGTCGTGGAGCGATTTTATAGATGCATGACTCCTGAACGATATTGTACTTTTAAGTCTATTATTATCATATTATTCAGTTGTCTTTTGGTTTTTATAAAATATCCACATGATGAGTTTATTTGGTTTACTGTGGACAGCCTTATGTATTTATAAAGATGGGTTTAGTGTCTTTGCTGCTAGGCAGAGTAAATGGTAGTCCAATAGGAAACACTTTATAAAAGTACTCGGCTCCTCCTGTCTCCATTCTTTCACCTTTTAAATACACATTTCCTGCTCTGTACAAAACGCAATTACGCATTCTCTGCTTACTCTTTTCTATGACTTTTTCTCTCATTCTATTTCTCTCTGTGTGTAAACTGAGGGATGAATTTGTTGCTGTGGTGTCTAGGATCACCTTTTTTTTACTACTTCCAAACCCAGGGATATTAAATCTGATTACTCTACTGCATTTTTCTGTGTGTGTGATTGGCACGAATAGGCACATCCACAGTACTCTGGAATTGGATCTGTACAATAGTATTTTAAAAGTACATTTTATTTGTGAATTTTTTATGGTTTTAAGAAACGACATGTAAACTGACTCGAGTCAAATTTCCCTTTTATTTGAGCATTTGTATGTGATACTGCAATATACAAAGTATTTGATCATTTCAAAATAAAATTCAAAAAATATCTCCTATTTCATTTGCACATTTCAATGCAAAACCAATGATTCTTGCTTGTGAAAACCAGGGTGGTCACACATGCACACACACACACTGACTAATTTATGTGCACTTCAGAGTAGTGTGGTTTAGAAAGAGTCGAAAATAGAACAAGAGCATATCTTTTTAACAGTGGACCTGTATTTTGTACATGTTAATTTATAATGTATACTGTACATCTCATATTTTATATATGCATAATGTGGCACACAAACACAATAACTTGTGAAAGAAGAAAGGTCAGTGTGTGTAAAGTGCTGTGTTAAATCAGCACCGTCAGGGCCATAAAATTGCATAAGTTTTCGGTCAGTGCTCTTGGTTTTAATGAGGACAAGAAGAGGTGACAGGCTGAAGTCTGGTGATAAAATAAATGAATCAAATGAGGGCCTATTTCCAAAACCAGTTTGTGATACAGCCTCTTTTCTTGGAATCTCCTGCAGCTCCATGGCCTAGACATGAATAGAATGATGGGAAGTCTGTATGGTCTGAGTGTGGTCTGAGTTTGGCGTGAGCTTGCAAGTCAAATCAAATCAACCTGTGTATTTTGCTTTGAAACTACTAGAGGAAAAAGACTCCCTAGATCACATACTCTCCTCCCTGCTGATCAGCAACAAAAAATCAATACATACAACCTGAATAAGAAATTGACAAAACTTGGACTAATTTGTTGATCCTAATTCAGTATATTGTTTTTTCTGAGAGGCTCAAACAAACATTTAAAGACAAATACAAATGTGTTTTGGTCTTGAGCAGCCTTATGCAACAATCTATAAATCTGAAGGTCCGTATCTTGACGGAGAGGCAGGACAGCCCAAAGGATGGTGATATTCCAAAGTCTAAAATGGCAGCTTGTTCTACCTTTATTTCTTACTCTTCAGTTTTTAGAGAAAAAAAGCCAACCAGTTCTCATAATCCTTGCATTTAAAATGTCCTATTAACTTAAGCTATATGCCATTTGCTGGCAATATGTTTGTGTGAATTTAATCAAGCATTATTATCTTGATTGATCCCTAGTCTAGCAGTCAGCACTTCCTTCATGTCAGCATTCTTCACCTCTCTGGTGAGCAAGTTTGTCCTCTGATCTAATCAGTATTTTCCCACATTTCCCAAAAGTTAAGAACCTGGTAACAACCCTAATTCTCACCTGTTTATCCACAATTAAAACTAAATGAAGAAGTAAAAACAGCATATTCTTATCAAAATTTTACATGAAGTGGAGATGTTTGAGCGTTACACATTATCGACAATGCAATGCGTAGAATTTGTGGTTTGAAACTGATGTAACGTCTGCTACTTATCAGTCATTGAAGATGGGGTCTAGGCCTACTCAACAGCTACTAAATAGGCCAGAAGTGGATCTGCTGACATGTATTCCTCTCGTCTGAGCTTACACCAAAAAGATTCAACCATAACAACGTAACCATTTAAACAATTGGCCTCGACCTATATTAAGCATAAATATTCGATATGATCTTAACTAAGCGATCACTGTAGAGCTCTGAAGGCATGTGTTTGTCTTTCATTATTTTCACATTTGTAGCTTTTTAAAATGTAGCCTACCCATGTGTTAATGTTTGAGATTAGTAGATTTGGTATTCAGACCGAAACTCGCACGGAGGCTGTCATAAAGTGTCAACAGTGTCATTCAGTCATTACATTTAGGCCATTATGGTGTGTTACAGTTAAGATATTGTTGTTAAATGGGCTTTTTAATCAGGCTTTTTAAATCCTATCACCCGCAACAGACCGCAATCCCAGCAGTAGGCGTGGAACTTAGGGGGCGTGGTGTTCATGTAGCTGAACACAGACGGTGAGCCGGTGTTGGTTGCCTGCAGAGAGCAGAGGCCACGCGGAGGGGAGGCCGGGTGTCCGAATCATCTGAAACCTAACAACTGGCTCCCTCATACCTCAACGGCTTTCTGTCTCTCTCTCTCCCTCTGTCTCCCCTCTACGTATGGTAAAGTGCGAGAGACTTAACAACAATTTGCAAATATAGCCTACTTGTAATCGTGGGAGATATATTTTTAAAAAGCCAGTATGAGTGTGAACGCCGACGCTCACGCCTCCCGAAGCACCTATTGCATCTGCTCTGTCTGTCAGAAAATGAGCTTCGATAAGGTAAGTGAGTTTCTCAACCTCCGTCACTTTGTAATGTGTATTGGTGACACCAGTTTCGGTCAGTTGTGTAAAAATTAAGTGCTTTGATAACTCCCGTAAAGAACGAGAAGTGCATGACTGACTCACGTACTCGAACTGACGATGTGGTGTGGTCAGCAGTGGTCAATGAGATTTTTACGGGTGGATTCACAGGTGGTTTGTCTTGATCCTGTCAGCACTTTCAGAGATTATCAGCTAGTAAACTAGCCCTCACTCCACAGTAAACTTCTGATGAGTGAGGTGGATTAGCTATCCGAGTTTTGTGCGAAAAATAAGTAATACTGCAGGCTACTCATGTCGATGTAATCATATTTCCCTGCCACGAAAAATAAAGAAGGGTACTCCATCTAATTTTTCTGTGCATTATGATATTCGAGCAAATGATTGTGTAATTTTAGCAGAAAAAACGTTGAAAGTGCAGACATTTCTTGTAAGCTACAAGTCAAAAGTGAAGGTGGCTGCAGAACAGTGAGAAGTTTGGGGGGGGCGTGATTCTTTCCCTGGCCTCATTTCTGAGGGGCTATTCTTAGAGGTCATTCATCACTCTGAAGGTAATGCACATGACCCAGTTTTACATAGGTTAGTAAGACCAGTAGATGATACTGTACATGGCAGAATATAGCAGTTTAGTGTAATCATTCACCAAAGACAGTAACTACATCTGATTGGCTGCAAGTGAACCACAAGTATCTTTTTATTAGGTCTATTTGCCAGCTGACTTGGAATATTCATTCCTGTCTCATATTGACTGGAATGATTCCTGTTGCCAAGGAATCAGTGCCAAGCACCGCACCCCCGTTTGCTCTTTGTGATTCGTAAGAGTAAAGTCTGTGAGGCTATTGAGTTATTTTGGAAAGTAGTTCATAGCTTTATCCTTCTGGTAAACAATTTAAGTTTACTTAACAATGTTTTATCATGTATTTTTGTCCATCAGTATAGTAGTGGGCAAAATCTGTGACCTTGTTTGTGTTATGCAAAGCAAAGAGGGCTTCTCTCTTGAACTTTTTGAATGTTTTTATCATTGTGCCAATCATCTGTAGACCTGTAAGAAGTGTGGACATTTTGCATGGACATTGCAAATTAAACATTGCATTTGCATACCTACTGCCCTTCATACAACTAAATTCTTTCAAGTGTTTCACTGACAAGTCTATACCGTGTCCCTCTCATGAGGATTCAAAGTGAACTGCATTCAGATGTATGTGGGAGAAAGCCCTCCAGAACTCTTGCCTGATGTCCTTGTAAGCATTTCTGTCACCCTTCCTTGCATAGATCGAGTTAATTGGAGAATTCTGAATAAGCAAATGCTGTATTTTGTATCCTTCCTTAATGTTGTCGACTAGGCTAGCTTGTGATAACCTTCTAGGCCTCATTAAAACGTTTCTGGTTGCACCAGCAGCATATAGTGACACCAAAGGCTTTCCCATATGAATATATGTGTTTTTTTGTGGCATCTCTCTGGTGCATGTTTGCAACGCATTGACTATGGACAGAATTAGGCAGGTTTACTAGTTGGGTGGTTAAATTAAATGAAATGCCTTGACTGAAGTATTATTTGTCCAGGACTTGAGACTCGAGACACTCACCCTGATTTCAGGGTAGCAGACACACAGATAAACATAGATTTTATGAGACTGGCACTGAAATTTGCAACTCTTGCAGTTAGCTGGGGAACTCCAGAATCAATAACAAAAGAAGTTGGTCATTCTGGAAGTCTCAGTACAAAGTACAGAGTGCCCTCTGATGTTAAAACTTGAGTGTTCAGAAGTTTGGACATTAATTTCCTTTAGAAGTGTGCTAGTACTAGGTATAATGTTATCATGAAAACATGTCTTGTGCAAAGTCAAGAGGATAGATCAATACATTCTTTTGCAGCAGGGGGGCACAAAACACTGTGACACCACAGGATCACACAATGTTGTTAAAGTTATTCTCAGTGAGGACACAGTCACATTCCAGTGCATTAGGACCATCATAATACTTCAGTTTGTTCCACTCCAACTTCAGCAACATCTAAATTACTTACCTCAGCCCTTTACCACTGGGCTATAGCCAACTCTGGCATATTACATGGGGTAACATGGGGATACAAGTCATGGTAAAGAACTGTATGAAAAACAAGTTTGTTGAGTTTTTTTGGTGGTACAGGGTTCCCATTGGTCCTTAAATCCTTGAAAGTCTGTGAATCTGAAAAAATTCAAGGCCATGGAAAGGTTTTGTAAATAGGCATAAAAAGACAGCCATCCTTGAAAGTCCTTGAATATATATTTTTGGAATTTTCACATCACTGTCAACATGTCATTATTTTGCCACCACAAGTTTGTTTACAATGACTTTGATTCCACAGGGCCTACACTGACTTTTAATTTGCAAAAGTTTGTTCGTTCCTCCTCCTTCCTTAGATTTTATTGGCAAAGTTTATTCATTTGTTTGGCAATGCATTTTTGTGTTTCCTATGCACAGGGATGCCATCTCTCACGCATCTGCTGTGACTGTCACACATTCAGCATTAGTCTCACGCTTTCACGCTTATGCAGAAATTCTCACGCTAAATCGGACTGCTTTTATTCTATTCACAAGAGGCTATTAGTTAATGATGAGATCTAATATTTCACTGGTACAAGAAACTATAAAGCTCTAACTGTAGATGGGCTCAAAGATTGACTGCAGGTCATATGCCTCTTTATCCTAAATGAAACGCGTTGTTCTCCAGTTGGTGCATCCCTGAAAAACACATGTTCCCTGATTAAGGATTGAAAAACTCTAGTTCTAACATAGCACTATGTGTTATCCTTAGACAATGGCTTAACACACTAATACACAATGCACTTGCGGATGTTTCAATGTGATTAAATAAAAAAAGAAATCAAATGAACTTTTGTGCATTAGTAACCATAGACACTGTGCCCCCATTGCATTGCACGGAATAAATTCTTTTGTAAGTCTACACATAGTGCATAGGATACGCTTGTGGAATGAATTCGTTCATGATAGCCAGGACAAAACTTCGAGTCATAGGAATGCAGGAGGAATGCATTAATTTTATCAAACATTTTAGGGGGGAGGTTCTGTGACCCTTCACCAGTGAAATATTAGTGTGAGCAAGTTTAAGATGATGACCAATATAAAAAAAAACATCAAAAATGTTGAAATCTCACTCCAGCCAACTGACTAAAGTTGGCAACCATGCCATGTGAATGTAGGCAATGAATGTAGGCTAGGCTATACATTCAGTCTGTTTTCTTGTATTGATTCTGACCCAACAACTTCTGTGCCAGTCACAGTCTTTCATTGAATTTGCATTGTATTAAAATAATTTATTGACATATTCAGCAGTAGGAGTAGGTAAATACCACCACTTGTGGTCCTTTAATTTAGGAGTCCTTGAAAGGTCCTTGAATTTGATGTTAACTAAAGTGCGAGACCCTGGTGGTAATAGCGGTTTGCTGAAGAGTATTTCCCGGCGCCTGAAATCGTATTAAATTGCTCTTTTATTTGAAATTTAGTCTTAGCAGTCTACATTGCTTGCCTAAAACACGCCACAGATATCAGTATTATCTCAAAAGAGTCAGTATAATTGAACTTGTATTTTGTCAACCTCTTGTGCCCCCGATGAAGGGGCACAGGCTGTGTGTGTGAACTAGATTGGTGTGATGATGAGTGTGTTTAATGAGAGGAGTTACCTAACTGGCGCATATGCTGCTCGCACTGCCCACACACACAGACGCAGACACACTTGACACACTTCTACACATAGTGCGAATATGCTGATACTGGTGTGTGAATTCGCTCGCTCCCTCGCACCACGTAAAAGCTAGCAGGGCCCTTGCAGGCCCTTTTGTTTGCAGTGTCTGGGCTCTGGTACTGATGTTCTACTGGCTTAATGTCTGTTTGCCTTTCAGAAAAAGTCCATTGAGAGAAGGGACCAGAGTAAACTGTACATGTGCGTGTGCGTGTGTGTGTGTGAGCCTCTGTGTGTGTGTTTGTCTGTGTGTGTGTCATGGGGGAGTTCTGTGTAAACATTTCTGACGTAGGATCATGTCTCTGTTACATATCAGACCTACTAACTGCTTTCATGAACCATGCCTTGCACATTTTAGCCTACTCGCTGGGGATGATAAGTTAAAAATCAGATGTCATTTATTTGCAAGTTTTTTTTTATTTCAACCAATAATTTGAAACCTTAATGTCTGTCTTAATTTGTACTGTCTGTAATTTCAGAGTCTGTATTATTAATAATAATAATATTGATAATAATAATAATAATATTTGGTTGGCTCTTAAGTTCCCACCAGACATTTCAGGTCTGGCATATTTCCACCAGCGGTAACAAGGTCTCTTTACTGTCAAAGAGCTGGAGCAATGTTCAGTTTCCAGTGGACTTGCAGCTGGTGTTTATGGCAGTCAGCCATGCCTTCGGCTTTTATGATATGGGGCAACTGAGTGGCAGCCAGTGGTCAGATGCTGGAAAAAAATCATCTCAGCTGCTATTGCATTTATCTTATCTTCCTGTTTACTGGGCCTGCTGGACAGAGCCGTTATCTCCAGAGTCTCCTTTCATAGGCCTCATTTCACCTGCTTTTACAAAACTATTAGCAAATTTCTTAGCAGTGCCAAGTCACGGAATATCCACGAAACACGATTTAGATTTAGAACAGCAACAGTCTTATTTTTTAGTTTTATGCCTAAATAACTTCAATAGTGTGTGTTGCCAAAGAAAGAAGAGCCCATCATTATTTTTGTGTCAAACGTTTTTTAACAAAAAAGGACTTGTCAACTTGCCGCAATGCAAGCATTGGCCCTATAGTTTACAGCTAGTTGACTGACAATATAATGAACACTACTTATGTATCTGTTGTGCTGAATTAACGTGCTGGTGCTTTGTAGCAGTGTTCTTGCATGGTTTGTGTTGTGCAGGAGTGTGCATCTTGGCAATGAGTTACATTTAGATGAGATAAGGTAGATGTAGGCCAGATGTCCTATCCTGCTTCCTTGTAGAGCAGTACCTGCAGACTATCCCTTCTGGGCAAGTCCTTTTCAAGTTAACATTCCGTGGCAAATTCTGCTGTGTACGGGTGGCGCTTGCTCAGTCTGTAGGGATGTGTGTTTTCATTTTGAAAGAAGGGGCTGTGGTATTTAACTTTTATAGACTAACAAATAATACAATTTATTGCCTTCATATTACCCCAAATGTTACTGTTGCAAAAAATGTGTGTAGCCTAAGTAATGATGCTGAATCAGATCATTTTGCGTGGCCATTTTTTTTAATCCAACCTGGGGGATCTGATGAGAAAAGTGTATCATAAGAGATTGAACTGTTTATCATGAGAGATTTCATCTGTTGGTAATTTGTGTCAAGAGATGAACCAAGATTGTGAGAGATATTGTCCAACACAAGGCCAGTTAGTGAGTCAGACTTCCTGAACTCAGCAAAAAGGCATAATTTCCCCTCTCTGCTCCGTGCTTACGCATATCTATACACAGGATTTCCCATTGCAACTGCATCACTTCTGATTTGCTTCCCATTTACTGCTTTTTAGGTGAGAGAGAGGGGGTTGGGGTCAGGTCAGGTCATGTCATAAGTGGACTGTGAATAAAGTACCGCCACACCATTGGTCATGATTTCAGAGTCATTACCCAACATTAACCAACTAAAGCCTTTTGATAACCTGTCTGTTAATACTGAGACAACTTTGTGTCTTCTCAGGAGAGAAGCAGAAGTATCCCTCAACTGTATTCCATTGGTCCCAGTTCCTTCATACCAGAAGAGGAGGTAAGAGACTGTATAATGTATTACCTACACCAGGGGCCTCCAACAGGTGGCCTAGGAGCTACTAGTAGCTTGCCACCTGCTTAAGAGTAGCTCTCCAAAGGGTCAAATGAAATCTCAATAAAGCCCATAACATCAATGTCACAAAAGGTGTTAAACCTGTTCAAATCTGTATGAAATCAAATTCAGACATCCTGCCCTGTCTGCTACAAAATGATTCCAGTTTTACTTTTCTTCAATGAGAATTGATGTTGGTAGTGCACACCTGTGGAAA
>JAVQKI010068799.1:2500-13046 GCA_036025975.1 Nematalosa erebi
CAAAGTCATGGGGAATTGACCTCATGGTCACACATGACCCATGGCTATACCACCCCTCATATCCAATCTTCCCTCAATACACAGACAGTGTAGTTTAGTACTCTAAAGTCATGGTTTCTGACAAATATTTTATATATATCATTAGTACAGCATGTAGGTGTACAGAAAAGCTGTCTTATTTAAAGAGAGCATGTGTGTTTGTGTGTTTGCGCGTGGTATTCATATTTTGACCTTTGGCCAGTTCATAGACCTATATGATGGCAATGATTGGTTGGTGTTCGGTAAAGATGTGAGTGTTTGCATACATGCAGCGTGAGTACGAAGTACTAGTAAATAATAAGTGTGGAAGTTTTGACAGGCTATGTATGATACCAGAATTCAAGCTACTTTCTGCCAGATTTTTGTGTGTTAGGCATGTGAGTTGTGTGTTGTGTTTTGCAAAAATGCACAACTGTGTCAAAGGCCGAGAATTAGTTAATTGAAGTGTAATGTGATGTGGTTGTGTTAGCGTGATGGAGTCAGACTGACAGGTTTCAGAAATTGTGACGTAAAGATTTTGTGTGTAAGCAGTCAAAACAAACTGTAACCCTCACACACGAGACAGCCAGCTACAGAGACAATCTAGTGTCACGTGGAGGGGGCTTATAGCGAGGCTAGCGCAGCTACAGTGTAACATCAGTATTCTACTAATCGTGATAATATTGTATCAGTATTTTATTTTGCTACAGTGCTGCCTCCAGGCACTGTCCAAAGGCTTCAGTTCCCCTGACTAGATTCTTTCTAATAACCCAATCACTGAACAGAAATGGTTGAAGGCAGAACCAGTAGGTTTAATGGCAGTGACGTAACTGCTGCTTAACACTGCTGCGCTGTCAGCACAGCCCTTAACACCACCATTGAACCTGTGTAGATTACCACTCCAGTCTAGTTGTTGTCGACTTCACGCAATCCTTATAAGTCTGAAGCACTGTCTGTCTGAGCATTCAGTGTTTCCCACTCATTGCCTAGGCTATGGCAGCCCTCCAGTAATAGTTGCACCACGGTTGTCTCAATTATTATTTCCGCCATACATATTGATGTTTCAGTTTCTTTTGTTTGCTTTCATTTTAATTCTTTCATCTGTGCCATTTCAGGCGTATTTTGCTGTAGAAACAATGGACATGAAGCTGTAATCAAATCAGCAGGAGTACACCACACACTTTCTAGAGACCCTCCTCACCATACAAAATACTGATAGCTCTAAACCGGATGTATCTTCATCTTAATAGATCTCTCACTGATGCGGAATCAGATCCTCTCACCATCCCGATCATTCTGCCCCTCCCCATTCCCCCACACCCCAACCACCTCCCTCCTCAGGTCCCCGTGGTTACGTCCCCGCCTCCAAGCTGGTGCGTTACCAGCATGTTCCCCAGGAAACTCCCCCTCCGTCGCCGTCGCCGTCGCCATGCCTGACGGCCACCCTCCCAGCACCAGCCAACCGCAGACACTCTTACACCACCACCCCACCTTCTCCAGGCTTCTCCATAGCAACACCTGTCTACCAGGTGAGACGGAGCCTGTGTGTGTGCGTGTGTTTGTATGTGTGCTTGTGGGCGCGTTTGTGTGTCTGTGTGTGTGTGTGTGTCTGTGTGCACGTTGCATGGGCAGGAGGAGAGACAGAGTGTTTTTAATCCTTTCTGATTAATCTGTCAGAGGAGCTGTACTCTCAGAGGATTGATGCCCTGGCACCTACTATAAGAATCTCCTGAATAGATGTGTGTGTGTGTGTGTTTGTTTGTGTGTGTGTGTGTGTGTGTGTGTGTAAGAAGGTGTGTATGTCTCACTATGTATTCATGTGTGTGTTTATGTGTGTTTTTAATTGTTTGTAAATGTGTGTGTGTGTTGTTTGTAAATGTGTGTGTGTGTTTGTTTGTTGGTAGGGGATGTTTGGCTAAATTGACAGTAGAACGAAAGGATCCACTTCCCCATTTTTGATGCATTTTGGCTACTCCTTTGTTATTCCTTCATGTCAAATACCACCTGCCAGCTGTGTGTGTGTGTGTGTGTGTGTGTGTGTGTGTGTGTGTGTGTGAACATCTTTGATTCCATGCCCATGTGTGGCCAAGCCCATCACAGATGGACATGCTGGTTCCTCTCTGCAGACATGTACTGGGTACTAATGGAGTTCTGATTAGAAGGCATGACAGATGTGGTTGCTTGACCTTTCTGTATTAATGTGCTAACCGCTTCGGGGCCACTGTTAGACCACGAATCAGAGTTTTCAGGAGTGTGTGTATGTATGTGTGTGTGTGTGTGTGTGCGTGCTTGTGTGTCTGCTACTCACCTGCTTGGTTATTAATTAGTGTTTCTGTGTGGTGGTTGACAATGGTTATTATGGGGTAAAAAGCTGTCTTGCACTACCAGCAATAACCACCAGAGGGTGCAGTAGAGCCACAGTTGATCTGATGCTCTTGTGTGCTGCTTTCATTTTATGCTCTGTGTGTGTGTGTGTGTGTGTGTTTGTGTGCATTTGTGTGTGGGGGAGAGATCCTGCTGAGTGCTTCTGTTATTACTGTGTTGTACCCATGGGACCATAAGTGCATCACTTGGCCCCTGCAGTCCTATGAGAAGGACACACACACACACACATACACACACACACACACACTGCACAGAGACCATCTCGCTAGAACAGACTGACCTGTTAACTCTGCACAGGAGTGTGTGTGTGTGTGATAGAAGAAATGTGCAGGATATGGCAGGACACTCTTGATTGTTTGTCTATGTCTATAAAAAGCTTTTAACTAAAGTGACTGACAGCTTGATTCAGTCCACTGGACATGTTTTTCATTTATGTGCAGAAAGGTCAGTATACATGACTATTCCTATAGGGGTGTGTGTGTGTGTGTGTGTGTGTGTGTGTTTGTTATGGTGAATGGGTGGTATGTTTGTTGGCCATACCTTATGTATGCATGTCCTAAGCCAATGTATGCTCTGCATCAGTGATTCTTACCTCTCTCTCGCCCTCTACAGGTGTATGCTGGGTATGACTTCACGGCGCGGGGGAGTCACGAGTTGTCCCTGCGGGCGGGTGAGCCAGTTCGGGTACTGGAGCCCCACGACAAACGTGGCAACTCCGAGTGGAGCCTGGTGGAGGCACGCGGGCATAAGGGCTATGTGCCCTCCAACTACCTGGCCACACTGCCTGCCGTGGTGGCATCCCCCACATTCCCCTACCGCTAGCCGGGCATGAACACTGGTCATGGACACTGTTTTTGACAGACACACACACACACACACACACACACACACACACACACACACACAAATGCACATGCACACATACAAACATAGGTGGACACATTGCCAGCCACCATCACAAGCACTTCAGTGTGAGAACAGTTTGGTGGTGTTTGTGTGTGTGTTTGTGTCTAAGTATGTGTGTTTGTGTGTGTCTGTCTGTGTGTGTGTGTGTGTGTGTGTGTGTGTGTGTGTGTGTGTGTGTGTTTTGACCTGATGACTAAAGAATAAGTGGTGCACTCTAATTTTGTGCTTCAACTGCAACTGCAGCTGCCGGTAGCTAAGGCAACCTGAGGCAATTTTCTTGTAGTGGATGGAGTAGCTGTCATTGGGTACACGCACGCACGCACGCACGCACACACACACACACACACACACACACACACACACAAACACACACACAGGCATGTGGCCACATACAGCCCACCGCAGGGGATCGTCAAATGAAAATGACATGGCAGGCAGACAGTAAGGGAGTGTGTGTGTGTGTGTGTGTGTGTGTGTGTGTGTGCGTGTGTGTGCGAGCACGCATGCAACCCTGAAGGCCCTTAAGAGCACGCGTCTGTCAGTATGCGTCCCGGTCTCCTCTTAACTGGATTGATGGTGCTTCTCTCAGCATGACAAGCAGCCTAGCACGGCTCTCCTCTCCTCCTCTCTGTCCTCCTCTCTCTCTTCTCTCCTCTTCACATAAATCTCCATCCCTGCACCCTCTCTGCGCATTCTCTGACACCACACATCACATCCACGCCCCATCAGCACCCAGCCCGGGCCAGTCCAGGCCTTGGAACAGTCTGCAGCTGTCTACTTGGACCTCACTTGACCCCTTCCGGAAACCTCCATCTCCTTTGCGCTGGATGAACCGAAACGCGATGCTGTTGCGAACTCAAACCATGTACATTGGACAATCTAACATGCACTCAAATAAGCTCACATTAAGTGATTGTAACTGCTGTGCTTTAATCTGTCGGTCACTGTGTCTGATGAAGGGTTATTTATTATGTTTTACTACTGTGATTGTTTATGGTGCAGTAGGAACGGCAATGATCTCCTTGTTTTGATAGTGTGGTTGCATTCTCACGTTTTACCACAAGGGGGCTGAGTGCACCACATTATCAACACTTAAACCCATGTATTGTGCTGGCGTCGGAAGGATTAGTTTTACCACTGAGGCAGTATTATTGTCAACAATCGATAAGTTATTTATTGGGACGCCTAGAATTCTGGAATGCTCACGTGATTCAGTAGAGGACAAATCATGTTTTACATCAGCTTGGATTGTATTAATTTATTTACAGTTTTCCCTTGCTGGATTGTCTGCACTAAGACGAATGATGATTAAATTACTCGAGCATGAGGCTTTCATATTGTGGCTCTGTTCTGCTGATTTAATGCAGTTGCACTCGTGTGTGTGTGTGTGTGTGTGTGTGTGTGTGTGTGTGTGTGCGTGGATGCGTTCACCGCAGAGATGCGCTTCATAATTTATTATGCTCCCCGCGGGATGAGTGTAAAGCATGTAAAGCGCACAGCTGATGTACCAGACCCATCAGAGTCAGGTGACCCATCATTTCGGGACGCAAGGTCAGTCCGCTGGGTGCTCACTACAGAGCGGGTCTCCACGACACAAGCTTCATTTATTTACTGATGCATTGATGATGTTTATTTATTTTTAATCATGAGGCTTCTGTCACATTGACACACTTGAAGATTCAGAGCAGAAATGATTTCAGTTTTATTTATTTATTTGACAGAAAAATCAATGTTTCTACATACGTCAAAGGCCTTTTTATAGGCACGATTTGCTATTTCCGCGTGTAGCTCAGCATCAGCGTGTTAGCAAATGTGTATGTCACAGTATGTGTTTCTATGACGGAACTCACTAGCACTATAAATAAAACCCCCTAGTCTCCGCTGTGCTAAAAATAGCTCACTGTCGGCACGAGTGCCCTAGGGCCCCCCCTGTCGGCACAGTTGGAATTGCAAGATTGCAGGCATTTTTGCCATATTTATCCAACCTCATCAGAGGAGGCAGCCTCCCCTTATTTTCTCTCTGTCTATACAATCAACAATGTAGGAAATCCTGTCCTCTGTATTTTCTGCTCTCATTCCGTATGTATGCGTGTGTGTGTGTGTGTGTGTGTGTGTGTGTGTCTGTCTGTCTGTTTGTCTCTGTTTGTGAGTGTGTGTGGAGGAAGGGGTTATTCTGTATTAAAGATCAGCTGGACTGTGTTGTTTGCTCTCTCTCTCTCTCTCTCTCTATTTTATGAAAAGCTCCAGTGCGGCGTGTGTGCCAGATTGAATTTACAGCCCATTAACCAAGCGGCCGGCTGGGGAGAGAGGGGGGCGGGGATTGGGGGGAGGAGGGGGGGCAGCATCTGCAGCCTCCAGCCAGAGGGGCTTTTATTTCGTGGAAGAGTGTGTGAGTGTGTCGTGTTTCCTTGGAAGGTTGAACTCACCCACTGAGAGATTGGTATGAGGTGAAGGGTAAGACAAAGCTAAAGGAGGGAGAAAGAGAGAGGGGGAGAGGGATAAAAACTGGTGGAAGGGAGAAATGGAGTGATTATGTTAACAGAGAGAAATATGTTTACAATGAGTTTAAGAAGAGAGATGGAAGGATGAAGTGAAGTTGTGAGAGGAGGTGAAAAAAAGACGAGGTTGAGGAAAAGAAAAGTGGCAGTGGCATGAAAGGTTGCAGATAGAGGGAGAACATGGGACAGGGAAGTCTGGGGAGGGGGGGGTGGAGTCGGAAAGGAGAGGATGATGGAGAGAGGGTAAAGGGAGAATGGAAAAGAGAATGGAAGAGGGAGAGAGGAAGGGATAGAGAGAGCACTAAGGGAAAGAGAGAGAGAAAGAGAGGAGGACTGACCCTGAAATAGCCTTGCCCTTGTGGTGGAGGCGTGCTGCTGTATTTGGGGGGCGTTTGGCTCTGGCTCTGCATCTCTTTAAGGCCAGTCAGCTGACACTGGCAACGCCAAGTTTAGCCTCAACAATGGGAACCTGACCTACACACGCACACACACACACACACACACACACACACACACACTCTTTCTCACACACACACAGCCACTTTCACACCCTGTGACTCATTCCAGGGGGGGCTTAAGATATCACTGACCTGAAGGGAGGGCCACACACACACACGTGAGGCCTACAGCTCATGCCTGCCTCACTACACACAAACACACACACATACATAAACACATCACATTACACCATATCCAGTCCGTCAGATAGATGTATATATAAACAGCTATATCTAGATACACACACACTGTGCCAGCTTATGGTATTTATTGGAGAGCTGTTTACCAGCGTTCCTTTGCTTACATATGCATCGCCACATGACTGCGATTCATAGTTTCATAGACAAGGGCACAGAAGAGTCCTCCGCCGTGTGTGTGTGCGTGTGTGTGTTCTCCAATTCTCCATTAAAGCCTCACTATGCAGGATCGGATATTCCCTCAATGTTAACCCTGTTTGTGTCAGGTTTGTGCTGGCAGAGCTCCCCCTACAGCTTTGGAGTAGATATTCTACAACACTGCGTTTCCTCGTTTTGTGTTCTCACGACATCAGTTTTCTCTGTTTCTTTTTCTTTGGATGTTCCCTGATAAATGAAACCCCTTCGCTATGTTGTGTTTATAGCTAGCCAGTGTGTATATCTGTGTGTTGTGCTGTAAAGCAATTGATACTCTGTGAGACCTGAGACTTTCTCGAGACTTGGCTGCGGCCTGCTGGCCAAACTTTTCATATTCCATATCTCCTCCCAGATATGCTAGTAGAGGTCAAAATAGCCACCAACCGCCCCACAAAGTGATACAGAACCACCACAGTGGCTCTGAACCTGTTAAATTAACGCAAAATAATCTAAAAGCGCCTCTTCAAACCCCTCCAATTCCAAAGTAGTTTATAGTGTAGTTACTTGCAGCACAGAGGGCCTGAGTTGCTATCCTGTACATCAGCGCTTACACCAGACGAAATTGAAAAAGTTATTATAAACTTGCCCAACAACAAAGCAAGCAGCTTAGATAGTGCTTCTTAAAGCCACTAGATAAACACTTTGATAGACATTGAATAGCATTTGAAATAGCTGCCTGCTCAATGATAAAGTCCCCAATTCATGGAAAGGTGCACTCATTTACAGATTCCCTAAACAAGACATACCAGAAGATCCCTCAACATGGAGGGACGTTTTCCTACTGCCATCATGAAGTGTCTCCTCTCAAAAACAAAAAGCTTATGTTGAGAGGCAAGGCATGAATGAACATGTGTTTCGTTGAACACTGCTATTACTGACTTCAAGGATGAATCTGCTAAACTATACATAGGTTTTTGGACTTCAGAGATGCCGTTGGCACACTACCTCATGATCTCAGATCTATGCTGACATCATAAAAGATGTATAAGGTGATTCTTACTTAAGTAATCTGTGGCAAAGACCTGACCAGAGCAGTGCCACTTGAAGTAGGAATGGAGAGCTGCTGCCCATGGAGTGTTGTTCAAGCAGGTGGTGCCACTTGGCAGAGGTGCCCGCTCTGCCTGACCCCATCGAGGTGTCCTAGAGCAAGATACTAAACCCCAGATTGCTCCAAGTGAGCAGGTTGGCACATTACTGTACATGACAGCCTCTGCCAACGTTGTGTTAATGGGTGCATGCGAGACAGACATTGTAAAGCACTTTGAATGCTCGTACGAGTAGAGAACAGCTGGATAAATGCAGTCCATTTACCATTTACCATTTACCATTTACCATTTACACACTCAACTAGATGTTCCAGCTTTCAGAGACACCAGGAATGCAGATTGGGGTTTCCAAACTGTGCATGGGCGAACACAGCCTCCAGACAATCCCACCTTAACCAGCATACTGAACAGTGAGGACGTGTGCGTGAGGAATATGGCCAGAGCATCGTTACTGCTGGACTTTCACAAGCGAAAGATGATATGTGCATGCACAGGGGAAGACAACTTCCATGGTTTTAAGAGGAGAGCCAGTGGAAAACTGGAAGTACACGCACGAGGATTTGGCATGTCATCAAACTGGCCAGATCTCAATGACTCAATGACAGACACTAAACTTAGATGGACTTTACACTCTTAACCTTGGAGGTGGAGGATCCATCAATCACTGGAAGCAACACTACGTCACAACAACACAGCTCACCTGCTCCAGCCCAAAACATCAAGGGCGGACTCTCCTGGAGATCTAGAGAGCTCAGAGCATGGAGTCTAACTGACGACTCGAGGGGAAAGCTAGCAGAACTGCTCAGTGTTGACTCTATCACACACCATGTGCAAAAATGCAAGTATCACTGAGGAGATTCTTATCTTCTGGGTAAAAGCCCATTTGCAGGTCTCCCACCAAATACAACTTGTCACTGCGGTTTTCCTCCACCCCTGTGCATTGTGCATGACCCTCCTCAACATCTGGAGTCAATAGCCCACATCATGAACATCTGTAGCTCTCTTAAAGGGATATAAATGCTAGACATGAGAGACTTCTGAACATCATAGCTGCTCAGGTCATTGACATACTGCTGTCCATCCTGAATGGTTTATTTCATCTATTGACATATCTGAAGTTGCAAATACACCTGATGCTGTCATTATTTGCCAGAACGAGAAAAAAGATAGAATGTTTGAAATATCATGTGCCTTTGATTTATATATAGGAGACCCTTACTACACAAAAGCTTTCAGCCTTTAATATCTGCCATTGAGAACTTAGGATGTGCATACCAACTCATTACCCTATTGTTGGGCAGTTTAGGTCATGTGCATTGGTTGGCGGTCTGTGGACTTCGCATTGGGGGCATAAAACACCCATGTACCCAGGAACTCAAAAAACATAACTTTTGAACTGTGTTAATCTGTTGAACTAGTCAAAAAATTTGACTCCTGATGAAAGGTTGCCTTGCAAGGTGGAATGAAATGATATATGAATATAAAAGGGGTGAAATTTTGGGGTAATCAGCCAGCTATCTGAATATCTTTGGGGTGATCTTACACTTTTGTCAGCTTTCCCCTGCCTGGACACACACAAACACACACACACACACACACACACACACACACATGCAGATGCACTGATGTGCAAACACGCAAAAGCATGACTACATTCAAACTCTGTACATACTGTAGAAAGGCATATCACCAAATGTAAACATGCTCATGAAACCTCAAACAGGCCAGGACGCACCCACAGACATACATATGCATACAAACACACACTTCTCTTGTATGACTGTGTACACATGCAAATACACAGGCCCTTACCTGCCAAAAGCTTGCTCCCCAAGCATGGGTGTGTTTGCTTAACATTCAGTGTGACCGTCAGAAATGAGAAAGTTTCAGCAGAGATTGCATTGTGTGTGTGTGTGTGTGTGTGTGTGTGTGTGTGTGCCTGTATGTGTCTGTGTGACCTTTTTAGATCCTTCAGCAACCAGAGGATTGTAGTCCAGGAACTGCCTCCTGTTATCCCGATACGCATTGTTTTCATAGGAGCCATGATGGCCAGCCTGCTATTTCCATTCTCCACATCTCTCCTCCCACTATGAGCAATGTAAAGTGGCATCAGCAACACTGAAATGAGGCAAAATAAAGATAACCAACCTTGTGTGTTGTGTTAGTTAAAGGCACACCATGATAGAAATGTAAGCTAACTCTAGGCAAATTGTCACTGCTGGTTCCTGTCCTTTGTCTTGTAAACAAATCCAGATATACTGAGGAGAATAGCTATATAAGATACTGGTGTCAGTTCCAAAATTATCGTAGGGGGTGCTCTGTAGTTTAAAAATCGCTTGACTCGCTGAGATACCTTTAACTATGCATTACTACCATGTCTGAGATGATGTGTGTCTGGAGCTGAAGAGTTTGACCGCACCATGACTTCTTTAGTCTGAGTTGATGACCTTTGCCACACTTACATTGCAGCAATATACACACACGCATGCACACACACACACACACACACACACATGTTCACATAAATCCTGCTGCCCTTAAACCAACTGTTCAACAGCAGCAAA
Source organism: Nematalosa erebi (assembly GCA_036025975.1). NCBI lineage: Eukaryota > Metazoa > Chordata > Actinopteri > Clupeiformes > Clupeidae > Nematalosa > Nematalosa erebi. The sequence goes on from JAVQKI010068799.1 coordinate 12,808, forward strand.
AAGCTGGAGTCAGCCAGAGGGAGTGTTAGAGTCATCATTAATCAGTCAGACACTGTGTGTGTCTGTGTGTGTGTGTGTGTGTGTGTGTGTGTGGAGAGATTGTTTTTGACCAAAGGATACACCCCTCAGGTGTGTTTTGGTTCTACAACCCCTGGCAAAAAATATGGAATCACCAGTCTTTGATGAGCACTCAGTCAAACATTTTATTCTGTAGATCAAACTCACATCAAAAATATGAA